>VZSE01007381.1:159556-211950 GCA_013398275.1 Promerops cafer
AGGGGCTCTGAGATCTCTCCAGAGACTTCTTTTCTTTGTGCCCATTCCCAGGCAGAACCCAAAAAGGTGACTTAAAACACCTCTGGAAAATAAATGGGAAGCAGCGGTCTGGAGAGGAAGGGGCAGATGTTGGGGCACATCAGCTCTGGGGGTGAAACTCGTGGCTGGAGGTGCAAGGTTCAGAGCATTCCCCTTGTGAGAACTTGTTAGACACATACAGAGTGGTCTGTAGGTATAGAAATGGGTGGATTGATGGACTGGGAATGGGTGGATTGATGGACTGGGAATGGGTGGATTGATGGACTGGATGTACCCGTGGGTGTTGCAGGAGGATGTGGGGCCAGGGTGGGTTTGGGGACTCCGGGTCACAGCCCCAGTCCTGACTCTTTCTGCCCTGCTCTTCCCCACAGGCATCTCCTCTCCTCTGTGCCAAGGCTGCTTGGAAAGGTAATTAATGCATCTCAGGAGGGTAATTAATTCATCTCGGGTGGATAATTAATGCAGTTCTGTGGCAGAATCACCTAAATATTAACGAGACTTTGTGGCTTGACCTCTGTGGGTCAGCACTGCAGGAGCTTTGCTCTGCTGAGCCCAGCACTGGGATCCTGCTCAGGGGCCAACCAATAACTCAGCAAAACCCTGAGGAAAAGTGATCCCAGTGGGATGGTGACCCTACACCCAGACACAGTGGGATCACCCCAAAAAAGAGATTAAAGCCCAAATACCACTCTGAAAGTGAGGCCTCACAAGCCTTGATCCACATTCCCAGTTTGCATCAAGATCCACAAATGGATCCACTCATTCCTGGGGTTTTCTTCTGACAGGAGAAGCAACTGCAGGTCACGGACAAGACCTGGCAAAGAGCCACCAGTGACAAGAGAGGAGAATTGCTGGAGGACTCTGAGGAAAACCAGAGGCACAGCAATCAGGTGTGTGCACACCTGGAGCTCCAACTTGTCTCTCTTCTTTTCCATGGCAAGAGAAGCCTCACAGGAAGGACTTGGCTTTCTGATGCCACCTTGTGTCTGCTGCAGATGTGAAGTGACATTTCAGACCCTGCCAGTAGCTCCTTTTTACTCAAAAAGCTTATTTTTCAACCAAATTTCCCATTGTGTAGCCTCTATTCACATGATGTCTTTCTACAGGCTCCTGTTTCTTCCCAGGGGCAGGGATGTGACTCTCTGCACATCAGGGTCCCTGTCCCAATCAACATTTGGCCAAATTCTGGGGAGGGCTGCAAGTATTTCTCAAATCCCAGGAAATCCCATATTTTCCTGGTGTGTTTGTCAAGTCTCCTGTCCAGAGCAGCAATGACAGTTCTGAACAGCTTAAATAAAGCAAAACATTGTGAATGTCCTCGGCAAGTGACCAAGGATGGGGATAGGGGCTCCTTTATCAGAAATTTTGCCTCTAACTGGTTCTCCTGGCACCGTTTCCTCCAGCTCCAGGTGGCAGCTTGGACACAGATAATCCGGTGGAGCACGGCAATGGAATTTGTGGAGATTACAAAGGCTGGAAACATTTCTATGGAGCATCCAGGTCTAGTCAGATGGACAGGGAAGAGCAAAGCCATCAAGGAGCATCTCCTCTCCATCACCTGCAGCTCCTGAGGTACCTTTTGAGGGGCAAATTTAATATTTTCCACTTGATTTTAATCAGCTCATCAGCAACAGGCAGTGACAGCATGCCAGCTAAGAGGTTTATGTCTCTTATTCCCTAAGGATTAGCCTTTGGAATCCAAGGGAGGGAAGTGGCTGCTGGGGGTGTCACACCAGAGATTCCCTGCAAACCTGTCTCCCCAAAATGCCCTGCTGCTCCTCCATTATTTATTTACACAACCCAGGGACTCTCCTTCCTTCCTTCCTTCCTTCCTTCCTTCCTTCCTTCCTTCCTCCCTTCCTTCCTCCCTCCCTCCCTCCCGAGGATCCCACAGACCCTATAGGATTGGGGGATGCCTTCCCAACAGTCTTGGTGGGGCCGTGCAGGGTGTGTGGATTTGTACTTGTGCCCTTAGGTGCGTGCACACTTGGGGAGGAACTAAAATAGCAAAGCCTGACCCTAAAAATGTCCCAAAAGCTTCTTGTGCCCATTTGACACCCTGAAACAGCCTGGGGTACGTGGCCATGGAGGCAGCTGGGACATGATGTGGGATTGAAATCTGCTGAGAAAATCTTGGGGAGCTGAAACCAGGGCTCCTCTCCCTCCTCCTGGGTGCTCGTTCCACAGGAGCTGAGCTGCACCTGGAGGCTCCCTCGGGTCCCCGGGGTGTCGGGGTGACACCCACTGGGCTGTTTCTGGTCTCTGGGGTGGTGGGGAGGCACCCGCCACCCACGCACAAAATAATTGCTTCCCCCAGCCCTCCTAGAGGCCACGAGCTGTGACAACGAAATTATCCCAGATACCCCTCGGGGGGCTTCTCCCGGCTGGTGCTGGTCCGTCCCGGGGCTCAGAGAGGAGGACACGGGACTCCTCCTGCAGGGTCGCTGATGGGACATTGCCGTGGCTGTCCCCCACATCTCCTTCCAGATCAGGACGTGGAGCAGAGGAGGGGACTCTGCGGCCCAGGCGCTGCAGGGCACCAGAAAAGATGGGGAAAGCATAAACCAGCACGAAACTCCCGTTTGCAGCTCCAGGAAGCACCGAGTTTGATGTGATTCCTGCACATTCCGTGATTCTCCAGCTCTCACGGTGTCCCTGCAAACCACAGACATTTTTGGCCTCTGCAGGATGCCAGCTGCAGTGGGATCGAGTGATGCGCATGGGAATGCCACCCTTTTCCTGCCGCGGCCGTATCCACGGATGTATCCCCACCCCTGGGTGTTGATCCCCAGTGCCACCGCCCCCACCTTCCTGCCTGCCACCCGTCCGTGTCGCTCGGGCCGCTGGTGTCACCGGGAGCCCAGGGCTCGCGCGGTGCACAGGGTGGCACTATTGCCTTAAAAATCCCGGCTGGCTTCTGGGCACGCCGCTTCTCTGGGCTGATTCTCCGCAGCCGTCCTGGCCCCAAGGAGGGAGCCCCCGTGGGCTCCCCAAATGCAGCGGCGAGGCCGGGCAGTGTCCCAGCCTCGTGCTCAGACAGGCGGGGACGAGCCCGCACATTTCCCTGCGGATTTTCCTCCTCCAGGGTAACGCAGGCGTTTCCAACCCGCGGTTTGCGTGGAAAAGCTGCGGCGGGTCCTGCCGAACTGCCCCAGCGGCAGATGTGGGGCACTGCCGGCACTCAGGACCCTGCACTGGATCAGCACCGTGGCTTCTCCCATAACATCCTCCCAAACCTTCCAGCTCGAACCAGTCACGGATTCCGCGAGCATCCCAAGCACCAATTCCTCCCCGCAAACATCTCTCCTCATGGACATCCCTCCATCCCTGCACAGCAAAACATGCACAGCAAAGCATCCACCCAACGCTGCTCCAAGAGCTCCTTTAAAAGGACCCCAATTCCCCACTGTCCCAGGATGGAGGAAAAGCTTTTAAGGATGGCGTATCCTTGGGAAAACAGGACACGGGGGAAACAATTGTTGTACAACGAGCTCTGATTGCAGCGGGAGCAGAGGAGGAGGAGAAGGGGCTCCTGATGCCAGGAGCCGGCTGAGCCCAGCATTGGGCACACGAGCTCGTGGGATGGTGCCGCTTTTTCTGCTCCTGCACCACCACTGATCCGACTGCTCTGACTGATGCAAAGCCCCGGAGGGTCTGGGGCAGGAGCGGCACTGGGAATTCGATTTACGGCTGCTCGAGGCAGGAACGGAGATGTCCCTGTGACATCCACTGTCACCGCCGGGGCCGCAGGGCTCCTCCCTCCTGGGCTTCCAGCGAAAAACAAAAGTTCCAGTCCTGCCAGTCACAGCTTTTCCAACAGCAGCTGCTCGGGACTGGGGATGACAATCCCTCCCCAGCAGCTGGAGGGAGCAATGCCCCGCGGACAGGTCGGGAGGGTCACTGGCAGTGAGTGACAGGGGTCAGGGTTTTCGGGGCGCCCGGGGGTGACCCGGCACCTGTTAACGGCCGGCACCTCCTCATTGTGCCGCTGCTAATTTCTCACAGCTCTGGAGGCCGTCACTCCAATTAGCGCCGTGCCCCTTCTCCCCGCTCACGGACTAACGAGCTCTGGCAGGATTCGGGGTTTTGATCGCAGTTAAAAGCTCCCAAAGACCAGGGTTAACCCTTCACCTGCCCAAGCAGCGCTGCTGCCGAGGTCGGGTCACTCGGGGAGCGCCAGGAGCTTTTGGGGAACAAGGAGGTTCTTCACGATTGCTTTTAGGGAGAAACATTTCAAGTGCAGAAGAGGAGTTGAAAACTAAAGATGGTTTCTGGTCTTCACAGAGTCATTTAGGTAGGAAAACACCTCTGAGATCATCGAGTCCAAGTTTTGACTGATCACCACCTTGCACTGAGTGCCATGAGTGGGGTGGGGACTCCACCACCTCCCTGGGCAGCCCCTTCCAGTGTTTTCTGTGAGGAAATTCCTCCTGATGTCCAACCTGAATCTCCCCTGGCACAGCTTGAGGGCGTTTCCTCCCATCTCGTCACTAGAAGTCCAAACCCTTGGTTAGCCCCAGATTTTATTGCTCTTCCACGAGCCAGCACATGGACGGCCCTGCTCCCTCTGCGCATCGGTGCCATCGTCCCCAAGGGCACCTCATCCTCAGAGCCTGGGGACCACCATGAAAGCCCCAAACCCGCCCTGCAAAGGAGAACTTGGGAGCTGGTTGCCTCCCAAAAGTCAGAACTGAGGAACAAGGTTAACTTTTCCCTAATCCCCCTCTCTGCAGCCGAGCAGATGTTCTGTGTCTTTTGGCAGGGGCCGAGCCTTATCTGATGGTGTCGTTTCCACGAGCAGATCAGAGGGCTTTGAAGGCATCGGCGGGGAATGTCGGGGCTCGTCCCTTCTGACGGATTCCAGGTGGGATTTGGAGCTGGATTATGTTGCAATTCAGGGCCTTAAGGGATTTTTTCAGCACGTTCTCCCAGCGGCAGGAACCCTCTGCACCAGCACGGAACGGGAAGCAGCAGAGGATATGTCTACGCCAAACAGGAATATTAATATATTTATATTTAAAACATTGCATTACAGCAGCTTGGGAAGAGGCTGGCAACCATTTGGCACTGCAGATCCATCCTTCTTCAGCTTTCCCACCATTTCAGGTATCAGGATAGCTCCAATTTGCTGAGCATCCGTGCAGCACTCTCGTGGGAGACCCCGGAAATATTTTAAGGCAGGTCCTGGGATGCAGAGGCTTTGAAATGCATCCAAGTGCTGCAGGGGGTGTGTGTGGAGGCAGTAAATGGGGGCAGGAAGCAAAGGGGAAGGTGGGATCTCCTAAAACCCAAACTCAAGGAGATGGGTGAGGAGAAAGTGGCTTTCCCCCATGGGAGGAAGGGGGAGCAGGAGATGCCAGTGGGGTAACAGCAGCAGGATGTGGGTGCAGGGAAGAGGTGGCACGCAGGTGCAGGCACTGAAACTGGAGACTGAATATCAATCGAAGGTGTCTGGAGTGTTATCACAAAAACCAGTCGGACCGGTAGCCAAGGGCGTTGGAAACGTGGATCCCAGCCGGTCACGCTCCAGGGCCGGCGGTTTTATCCCACAGGGCTGGAGCTCTGAGCTGGAGATAACTCCTAAAAAAATGACTTCTTAAAAAAATCCTTCTATTTCCACCTATTTTGTTTTAGCTTTTTGTTACCAATGATTTCTTGGAGTGGGTTCAGATTGAGTATTAGGAAAAAAACCTTCCCTGGGAGGGTGATGAGGCCCTGGCACAGGGTGCCCAGAGAAGCTGTGGCTGCCCCTGGATCCCTGGAAGTGTCCAAGGCCAGGTTGGATGGGGCTTGGAGGACCCTGGGATAGTGGAAGATGGCCCTGCCCATGGCAGGGGAGCAGAATTACAAGATAAATTTAAGGTCCCTTCCAACCCAAACCATTCCATGATTCAATGACTTTGTTGTCTTTGGGATTAGTGCATGGCCGGATGCTCTTCTCCCTTCAAACTGGAGAAGAAATCACAAGGGCACGAGCTGGCAGAGCTGAGAGACAAAGCTGGCCCCAAAACCGTGACCACCAGGATCAGGAATGTGATCGCGACTAAAATACCCCCACCCCTAATCCCAGCCTGGGGGGGTCTGAACTCACCTCGGCCTCTGCTCCGACCGCACCCCCCTCCTCCAGCTCCTCCTTTTCCATGCTCCTCCCACCTCCCTCACCCGCGGGCCTTAAACCACCTTGGGAGGGCTCAACGAGCTCCAGGTGACTCCATCTCCCCCCCAAGCCCTGCATTAACCCCTTTGGGACCCGGCAATGCAGCACAGAGGGGAGACAGACGCTGCGAGCTCCCGTTCCTCATCCCTGTTGGGTTCAGCTGCAGTGGGAATCCTCCTCCGCTGCAAGAAATCACATCTTTGGCTGCTTGACTTCAGAGCTGGTCCCTCACAACCCACAACAGTTTAAATTCAGGGAAGATGGAGCAGACCAGCAGCTCCTAAAGTTTCATGCCTGAACTATTTATCTAATGAGACCTAAACCAGCACCAGTAATTAGTGAGAGGAGTTATTTTATCACCAGCCATGCAAGACTCAGCATACGGCTTCCAACCCAAAACAACCACGTATCCGCCCGAATGCCAGACAGCTCCTCCACATAAATCAGTCATCCTGTCCTCAGCTTAGATTTGGCAATAAAAAACCCCAAACATCCCTGGCATTGCTGCTCCCAAACCTGTTTGCTCTCCGCTCCTCTCTGCCTGTGAAATGCTGGTGGTTTGAGTGGTCTGTTCTTGTAAAAGGGCGGAGAAACCCAGAGCCCGAAATCTGCGGAGAGCTTTGTGTGTGCTGGAACGGTGCCCGGCATCCACGAGTGCAGATGTTGGGGGGAGATTAAGTCTAGAAAGTCTTTCTTCAAATTCAGAGAGCTGCTGGCCAGAGTAAAATCTGATATTTAATTATTTAACCTTTATATCTCAACCGCTGCTGAACTGGGTTTTTTAAGGGGGGTAGAATTACTCCCACAGGAGAAGAACTGAAAACCTGTTGCCAGAGTTTTTCCATCGTTTTATTAAAAACTTCCAAAGGTCTAAAATGAAAATGTACACCAACTACAAGGGAACCAGTTTGTACACTCACAGTTAAAGTGCTAAAAATTAAACGTTACAAAACCGACACTGGACTACTGTAAACAAGTCTACCAAGAGCCGAGTGCAAGTGGGGTCAGCCACGGGCAGGGACTGCCCCACACATTCCACGACGTAGAGGTCTCATGGGAGCTCCTTCCCCTCTCCTGAAGAGTTGGGCGTTGTCACAACACAACAGGGACACCAGAGTGCCGAGGGAGGGCTGGGAGAGGCGTTACATGCACCGAGTTCCCCATGCACGGAGCCGAAAGGCAAACTCTGGGAAAACGCCGCGCCTCGGGGGAAAAGCAATCCTGATCCCGGCAGAAAAGAAGCACAAGGGGACAGGGGTAAAGCTTCACATTCAACTGGACATTCTGCTGCTCAAGGTGGACCTGGGGATGTCTCCTGTGCGGGGGCTGCTCTGCTCTGTGCCCTGGTTTCACCACACCGATGGAGCTGCCGGCTCCCTGCTGCTTTTTGGGATCCTCAGTGCCCTGGAGCTGGGCTGGAGAATCGGCTCCCCTGGAAGGGTGGGCACTGCTCTAAGGCCGGCCTGGCTCTTCTCCTTGTGCCCTTCCTGAGGGATTTTCCCTTCCCTCCTTGCTGGAACAACTCGGGAGCAGTGCTGGATTTGGCCGTGACCGGATTTGAGCTGGAGCCAGCCCCTGCTCACCACTGACCCCCCCCAGAGCTGGTGGCTTAAAGCTTCCTGCACAAAATCTGGCCCTAAGCTGGAAGAAAAGGGAGAACACAAACACCCTGACACCTAAATGTGGCAGTTTGCTGCTGTTGGGTTGTTTATGCTTTAAGAGAGCAGCAGCCTCCTCCATGCAACGCGACCGCAGCTCCGATCCGGGATATTTCACGGGAGCTATGAAGGGATCAGTAAAGAAGGAACACCACAAACTCGGGGGATCTGTTGTCAGCACAGTCGGGTTGGTAAAACAGGAGCTGGAGATCCCTGGGAGGTCTGGGAACGAGGAGCCGTGCGTTTCACAGGAAGCTCTGAGGGAGCAATTTCACAGCAGAGTTTTGGGGCCCCATCGTGTGCGTCGGAGGGATGGGGATGAAGTTTGGGATGAGCTGGAGAAGCCAGGCACTGTCCAGCTTCCCCGCCTGCTTCCTGGGAGAGAGGATCCAGCTTCTGGTGGCTGCTGGGGAGGGACAAAGCACTGCAGGGACTCCATGAGGAGCTGCTGAGCTGCAGGGACATGCAGGGAGCCCAGAGCACTTCAGTGGCTGCAGAAATGCCCTCCTGGCCAGGGGCTTCAGCTTGGGGGAATTTAAAGCTTGGCACCAATCCCACAAACCAGGCACCCGGGCTGGAGCTCTCACCAGGTAGGAAAGCACCCCAAAAACACTCCTGGTGCCCCTGCCTGAGATGCTGGTGGGGCCACATTCAAACTGGGATGCACTTCAGAGCCCCTGGACACGATGATTTGGGAGCTGAAGCCCTGTGAGCCCCAGGTGGGGAATTGCAGCAGAGCTGGGGCATTCTTCCATGGGTGAGGAATGCTCTTCCCGGGAGGAATGCTCTGCCAAGAGAGCACAGCATGCTGGCTCAGGTGTTGAAGGTAGAAGGAAGGGGGCAGGGAGGCAAAAATCCCAGCCAGAGCTTCAGACTGAGGTTTAATCACCTCTCTGGGGTGACAAGAGCCTGTCCATTTAGGATCCACAAGCAAGGAACGACTCAGATATTCCCATCTGGAAGCAGTACTGGGACTGAGCCTCACAAATTAACATTTCCAGCAGGATCCTTCTCCAAGCTCCATCAGCATTCCTCTCCCTGTCTCTAAACAAGTCAAAGCATTGCTACACTTTATTAAAAAAAAAAAAAGTACTGGAAATTGAGCCAAGATCAACATAAACCCTTGAGCTTATTTAGTTCAGTTCCAGTGTTTAGGAAAACTCAGCTTACCGGGTCCTTCCGCAGACCCAGATTTCCACCAGATCACCCCTTTGAGGCAGCACGTGAGTCGGGAGGAGCTGAATCTGAAAACAGCAAAGGTTCCACCCCTGGGGCTTCCAGGGAGTCGCAGCTTCTCCGGCTGAAGTGACTCCAGAGGATTTTCCACAGCCATGTGCTCTGGATCGGGACAGTTACCCTGGGCCAGCGCTGTCCCGGGGGTGGCCCCCAGGGCTGTTTGCTGAGCAAACAGGCAAAGCAGAGCCTGCTCTGCCCCAGGGCCCTGCCTCCCTCATGGGCTGGCAACAAAGAGCTTTGTTATTCCACGCTGGGCTCCATTTGTCTTCTCCTCCGACCCCGGTGGATGCAAGAAAGACAATTTGGGATAAATCTGGGAGCAGTGGTGACTCCCGGGGCAGCCTTTGATTCCACAGCACACAGGTTATGAGCTTTGCTGTTGTGTCATCGGCTGCAATTAAAATGAGTTAATTGTGGAGCAGCTCCTGCCCCGGCCCTGCCCTCGAGGTTGGTGCACAAAGGCTTCTCAACATGCCTCCACCAGGTCAGGGAGGGAATTATGGAAGGACAATGCAAAAATAAGGATTTGTTTCCCAGCAGTGATCTGCAGTAATTACTGAGGTAGGTTTGCACACCAGCAGTGTTTCCTCGTGCTGAATCTGCACAGAAGATGCTCCAGAAGATCTCCAGCACCATCCTCGACTTCTGCCTCCGGTGTATCCCAGCGGATCCTTTCCACACAAAAGAAGCCCAAACTGAGAATCCTCTGCCGTGAATCTGCAGTAGGGGATGAAAACAACCACAGCAGAGGTGGATCCGTAACCACGATCCCTGAACTGTGGATCCTGTCTCCTCCTCAAGGAATGCCGTGGGCTTCCAGCTGCCACATCCTCCTTTTTCCCCATCTGGGGGCAGCTCCTGCCTCAGTTTCTCCCACCCATCTCTGAATTCTTGCTCAGCACAGAGAATCCTCCCCAAACCAGCCATGACATCACAAGGAAGGTTGGGCATCCTTAAATAAACTCCTCTGGTCCTGGCTTCAGCCTTCCTCACCCAGGTGCTGGGGTTTGTGAACAGGCTCAGCTCTGGCTGGAAGAACGGGCTGTGCATTCCTGCTTGGGTGACAAATTCAGCTTTCCTATGATAAGTTTTTTTTAAATAGATCAGGAACAGGCAATCTCAGCTTTTGTACATGACTCTAAAAAATAAATGGCTGAATATTATCTAGATAACTGCTTTTAAAACCCATCTCTTCCTACAGAAATTGTAAACCAGTAGAAAATTTAAATAGTCTTTCGTAAAAAAGCAAGGACAATACAAGTTATAAAAAATTCGCTCTTCCCTGCCTCTCTCTTCCCCCCATCCTGTGGACAACTGAGCCTGGACAGCTCTGGGAAGAGCTGGTGATCCTCAGAGGAGTTTCCTTCTCCAAAATGCTCATTCCTGTGGCGTTTCCAGTGTGACCAAACACTGCCAGCTCGCACAGACGTCCCTCGGGCAGCGCTGGACGTGTCCCCTCGAGGAAGGTGCACGGAGGGATTCCTTCAACCATCAAGAGTTCCCTCAAGTCTCATCAGAACAACTCCCAGCACGACCCCGACACCGAGATTTCGGGGCCGGCACCTCCTGACACGCGGAGCCCGTGGAAGGAAGGACACAGGGAGGGAGAGAGAAGGAAGGGGGAGATTGTTTTCCACAGAGAATTAGAAATTCAGCAGTTGTGTCTGATGAGGAACAGTTATCAAATAAATAATTACCTACAGAGAGGTTCAGAGGAGACAACCAGCTTTTTACTCAGTAATTCAAGACAGCCCCGAGGCAAGTCTCCACTCAGAGAAGCCGACCCCGATGCCCGAATTCAGCACCTGACCGAGAGGCTGAGGATGATACTGAGCGTGTCACCTCGCTGAGGAAGGCACCACGAGCCCTGCCAGCACTCCGAGCCCTCCCTCCCCGTCAGGCACTGGTGCCATCCTCCTCGATGACGCGGTTCATGCTGGTGCCGTGCGTGATGTGTGTCATTGGGTTGCTGCTGAGGTCCCTGACGCTGCTGTGCCGTGACTGCTCGTTCAGCCGGTGGCAGCTGCTGTGCCTCGAGTGGTCGGTCAGTCGTGACATGCTGCCGTGAGGTAGTCGTTCCTCCACGCCCCTGTAGCTGCAGGGAGTGTACCTAATTTAGGGAAGCACAGGGCGATTATCAGCGCGCTGCTGCAAGAATGTAAATAGAGCTCTGGTGAGGAAAGGCTTTCCCTGCTCAGCGCAGTCACTCAGCTCCTACAGCCCCGGGCAATGCGTTTCAGCTCCTCACACAATGGGTCTCGCTGGGTTCATACTCCAGCGCTGTCTGGTATTGATAATTAGGGGAGTGAAACGCTCCATGATTAATTACCCTGGAAACCTTAGCTCCACCTCAACACAGAGCGGGGAACCTGTGCCCTTGTTTACTTCGGCAGGGCCAGGAGGATTGGCAGACCCAAAATCGACTGACACACAGACAAAAGCAGCCAGGAAAGTGCTGAGCTGACCTTGGGGCAGGTCTGTTTTCCCACACGGTGGGACGCAGATCGCCCCCGTGCAGGAAAACCAGCGCTGGACACAGCCCTGCTGTGTAATTAATTCACCAAGGCCAGCACACACTCTGAAAATACCACGGCATTTTTTCTCTTCCAGTCCAGACACTATCAGGGAGAGGAGATGCACCACAACATCCAATTTTAGCAGAATTATGGCCACAAGTCTGGCTGGCCTGTCCAATCTTCTGCACAAGATTTGCCCAGAGATGATGTGGACTCCCCACATCTGGAATTGTTTGAGGACAGGCTGGACGGGGCTTGGAGCAACCTGGGACAGTGGAAGGTGTCCCAGGGAGGTGCAATGAGATGCCCTTTAAGGTCCCTTCCCACCCAAACCATCCGTAACCCCAGGGTTTTGCAGGACACTCGTACCGTCCGTCCCGCGAGCGGTGCAGGCTGCCGTGGTAGCTGCTCACTTTGCTGTGGACACTGCCGGCCTTGCTCCTCTGGTCGTCCATCACGGCCAGCTGGGTGGACGAGGCGTGGGTGGAGGTGCCCTGCGTGGAAGTGCCCCTGGACTTGCGGATGATGGGGGTGTTGGGGTCCCTCAGCAGGGACTGGGCGAAGTCCGGCTCTTGCAGCACTTGGCGGCTCTCGTTGACGACTCTGAGCAGACGAGCAGTCGGAGCAATTAACGTTAATTACTGCGGTTTAAAAGTGATCACAGCGCTGTGGCTGTTTTACAAACAGAACAAGCAGCACGGCTTGGCAAACAAGAGCGTTATTTACATCAGAATGTCCCCGTTTGCCTGATTTTGAAGCACCTCCCTATCTGGTTATTTTAGGCGAGTTGAATCCTTGAAGGAGGGACCAAAAGTCATGGAGGAGTCACCGAAAGGCTTCTGTCTTTAAAACATCTTAAAGGACAATATTTATTAGGAAAGTACCTACCCATGGCTACCACAGGATCACACAGATTGTCTCTAAATCGATGCCAACCTTAATCTAAATTAATTTCAACCTTACAGAAGCTCCAAGAAATTCTTGTTGTCACTTTATCAAATTGCTCTTCAGCACCAGTGCAATAAGGAAGATTAAAAGCAGAGACAAGTGCTTTCAACTTCAACCATGGTGAGAAGAGCCTGCGTTTAATTTCAATTTAAAGCTCTGATTCAGTTAGCTAGATGCACATTTACAAATAAAAAGCTTCCATTCCACCTCTCAGTAAGAGGCAGAGTAGTTGCAGTGTTTATTTGACACTTAATTCTAGTTAAAAACATTCTGAAGACTGACAAATGTAGATTTGATTCTGGGAAAAAGAATAATTAGGGAGAAATAAGGAATTTTTTGAGCTGTTGCCTGTTTTGTCCTTCTTTGCTGCATTCTGAATAGTGACTTTTCCATCCATTCCTGCCTTTGCCTCCATGAAAAACCAACCCAAACTCTCTCCCAGGACAGCAAGGGAAGGCTTTATCTGTAAAATATCCTACTCACTCTTTTTTCCTGCGCCCGTGGAAGAAGCTGGCCCACTCAAAACAGGTCTTCTTGCTTCCAACCCAGAACACCGAGGGGATCCCAACCACCAAGGCCATCAGATACTTCATGAGGAACAAAATCAGATCTGGACGGCTCATCTGAGTGACCTGGAGGAGAGATAAAGAGAGGAAAGGAAGCTTCTACGACCCATCCTGGCTCACCACTCGTTTATGAACACATTTAAATCACCCCTCCATGCCTCGAGCCAAAGCAAACACGGTCAGGGCTCCTTTGTTCCCTGGCTCCGCGGAGCATGACCGAGAGCGCTGCACGGCCCAGCGCTGGCTCAGACAAAAGGCTCAACTGCTGTGAGGTCCTGGCCTTCATTTGTATTTCTGGTCTTTTGTCCGTGCCCTGAATAATCCTGAAATATTTTCTAGTCTGCAAATCAGAAAGAGTTGCTCCTTTGATGGGATTAACCTATATAGGACCAGGTGCTGTGGCTGCTCTTGGGAAAAATGCCAGTGGAAGCTTCATGGATGGTCAACACTGATCCTTTATTCCTTGGAGGGTTTCCCTGTCTCCCTCCCTCAGGAATTCAAGGCTCTGGCCAGGTACAAGTGCCTGGTTCTTATCAACCCAGCAAAACTTTCTTCAGGGAGATCAGCTGAACACGAAAATGCTCACAAGATCTGTTTTTCCAAACGTTTTTCTATACCAAGGGTTTGTTTGGAAAAGAAGACAAAGATTTTCCTTCCAGGAAGGACCGTAGGGTAGCTGCAAAACAAACACCCAGGGGCTTCCTGGAATGATAACCCGGCTCAAAAACTGAACCTTCAAGGAGAGAGAACTGCCAGAGCAAGCCTGAAAGAGGCTGTGGAGGGAAGGAACAAACTCATGGTGGTGAGAAATCCTCTGTGAGCATCTGTGTGATGTTCACTTGAGCTGTGACCGTGGAATTCCAACAATTCCAGCAACTGGGAGAACTGAGATAAAGGCTGGGAGAGTTGGGGGTGCTCACCTGGGGAAGAGAAGGATCCAGGGAGACCTCAGAGCCCCTCCCAGTGCCTAAAGGGGCTCCAGGAGAGCTGGAGAGGGACTGGGGACAAGGGATGGAGGGACAGGGCACAGGGAATGGCTTCCCACTGCCAGAGGGCAGGGATAGATGGGATTTGGGAAGGAATTGTTCCCTGTGAGGGTGGTGAGGGGCTGGGATGGAATTCCCAGAGAAGCTGTGGCTGCCCCTGGATCCCTGGCAGTGTCCAAGGCCAGGCTGGATGGGGTTTGGAGCACCCTGGGACACTGGGATGTGTCGGGGTTGGAACTGGATGAGTTCTGGTCCCTTCCCAAACCCCTCTGTGATTCCATGATCTCAAACACCCACTGGCCACTAAATGGCCTTTAACAAGAGGTTCCCTGCTTTTTGTCACAGCTGGGGGAGATTTCCAAACCCCTTGAAATTTTCTACCTTGAAAACTTTTATTTTCTCAGGAGACGAGGGCTGAGGACAAGAGAGAACATGGAGGACAAACAGCAGATTTATCCTGATCCCAACAGAAATAAACTCGGTGCACAATGGGATAAGAAAGACCCGCGGATGGCTCAAGGACTGGCGTGGCAGGAAGGTTTAATTGTGGCTGTTTAATTGTTTTTCATTGTTTCATGGGAGATGCCCGTGAAATCTTTCCAACAGGGAGTCACCTGCAGCAGTGCCTTTGGGACAGATGGTGACAATGCTGGAAAAGCCACCACACCTAAGGAAGTGACTGACCAGCGTGCTCAGAGCTCAAGGAAACATCCCAGAAGCTGTTTGAGACAGGGACTGGTGCTCTGGGAGGTGAGGGTGAGGCTGGAATTCTCTGGGAATTCACAGGGAAAAACCAGCCCCCCTTGTAAGAAGCTGCTCCGGCCTAGAGGGACTCAAAGGTGTGAGAAAAAGAATGGCTGAACACTGAAATGTGGGGGGAAAAGCCACTTAAAAGCGTTTAATCCAAGGAATACAAGAGAAATACTGCACCAGCCATGAAGGAATTCCATCCTTGGGAGAGCAGGATTTTGGAATGGCTTCAAATAGCAATTGTGGGGACAGGCACCTTCTGAGTGTCACCAGGCTGTGACAGAGGTTGACAGAGACAATCAGAGCTCCCCTCTGATCCTACGAGCCTGTGTTGACGTAGAAACACAGGTACAGCCTCCTAGAACAACATCCAGAACCAGTTTTTCCCCCAGACTGAAAATTCAAAGTCAAATCCTGCCCTGTGTCAGGGGGATTTGCCAGAAATGGGCTCCCACCCCGTGACAGTCCAAGCATATTCCACTTAATGCTGAGGGGCAGCACAGCTTCCACTGGTTTAATCCAGCAAATCCAGCAATCCCCGGTCCAATATTTTGTATTATTGCACATTTTTAGTCCTATCACCACTGGAGATGGAAAACAGAAGTGCAGAAATGTAATGAGCATGATTAGGAGATGTTCCTTAGGAGTTCTCCATCCACCTCTGCCCCAGGAGAACCACGGATGCTGAAGGGTCTTGGACACCACTGGACCTCCGTGCACCATTTAACAGGACAGCTCTGAGGTGGTTTTGTAGCCAACCCGTGAGATTCCACCCAGGATTCAAAAATATTAACGATTACCCAATTAAAAATTACCCAGCAAAACAAAGCTCTCAAAAAATCCACCTTATTATTTCATCACGAGCTCGTTTGGCACTAAGTGGAATAAGTGGTGAAATTCATCATTTCTTAATGAAGGTGACATTCAGGTGCATTTTTACATTTAATTATTTATATTTTCATTTAAAGTCTGTCCTCCAGGTCTCCCCTAGCAGAACTTCTGGCCTGAAGGGAATTTAATTTTGAATTTTTCATCAAGAATAAACCACCAGTTCTAGTGCTAAAGCTCTCAGCTGCTCACTGTATTAATTCCACCAAGATATTACAGTAAATCACTCAACAGCAAAACTCCTGGCTCAACGTGTTCGTGCTGAGTGCTACAAATAATTCCAAGTGAAAAAATTAAAATAAATACATTCAACAAATCTTTCAGGTGAAAGGAAGCTTTGGCAACGCGAGTTATTAAACATCATTACACACTTTTCTCCAAATTAAGCCTCAAAGCAGCCAATTCAGGGAGTAACACCCATTAAACTCACATTAATACTAAGTGACTGCACCTGTTTGAAACAATATTAATCTGCAGATATGAGGTATTTATAATAATTAACAACATTTATAATAATTAACACCGGAAAAATGAAACTTGAAATGACTCTTCCAGGCTTGCTGGGCTAAAAACCAGGTGTTTGAGCCCAAAGGCACTGGGGCACCTCCAACCCCAAAACACTGGGACAGAGACCAGTTTAAAAAACAGCAAAATTAGGCAAAAACTCACTTGTGTTCAGCATCAAAACTGAGACTTTTTTACTACCCAGCTATTTAGGAAGAGTCAAAAATACAACTTTAAAGAGTGCAGACTTGGATGGGACTAGATTTGTTCACCACACATGAAATTATGAATTCACCTGGAATATTCAAACTCCGCATGTCACCTCAGCCAAAATGCAAAATATTTTCCAAATGCACCTGTGATCATGCTCTGCTCCGGGTCCTTATTTATAGTAAATTCCCCGACAGGGAATGTAACCTTGAACGGGCATCAGAACCATTTTTGGAAAGTGAAAATTGGACAGGATCCCTGGTTTCAATTTATCTTGCTGGAGAGAGGAGATGACGCAGGGAATAATGAATAAATGAGACACTCTGGAGATGTCTGAGTTTCTGGAACAAAGTCACCTGCTGCACTTTCCATCCCTGCTTTTGAAAATTCAGGTTATAAGGAAATACCTTTGGGTTTAAGAGCAAATTTTTCTGGAGTGCTACCTGACTCTATTTATATTTATACCTGAATAAACTACTGGTTTATTTAAGAAACCTCCCCAAAAGCTGAACTACTGCAAGGAGGAAAAAGAACTGAAATTAAGTTCAGGAGAATTTCGAATGTATTTTCATCTCTCACTTTTCTACAAAACCCCTCAGAGCTGCTGCCTTGTGCTGAGCACCACACAATGCCAGGTAACAGATACTGTAATAACAAGGAGCAGAAACTGTAGAATTTACAGCACTCACAGAATGGTTTGGGTTGGAAGGGCCCTTGAAGATCATCTCATTTCAACCCCCTGCCATGGGAGGAAAAATCACTGATGTGAGCTCTCTGTGCAGAATTTCCTCTTCTTTTATAGAAATACGACACAAGCAAAGCTCTGCTGGCAGTTTTCAGGTCGGAATTCACTCAGGAGAAATGACTCCAGTATAAAAAGCACCTTCTCAGCAGCACAGACAGTCTGAGCTATCCCTGGAACGAGGTGATCCTTCAGGTCCCTTCCAACCCAAACCATTTTATTAAGAAATTCAGTCTGTTCTTGCTTGTGCTGGTAAATACATTGTATTGAAGCTACAAATAAAGATTTAAGGGAATTTTAGCAAGGCATTGCTAAAATTTTTGGTGCTGAAAGGCATTGCTACATTTTTGGTTGCAGCATTTAATTGATGTACCACAATTGATTTTTAGTAGGGAAAATGTCACATCCCTCTGTTACGCTGTAGAAATGTGGGATTTCCTCATCCCCCTGCCAATGACTTACTCACCAAAGGAGTTTTAGATACTCTGCTTTCAGAGGAGGGATCTGAGAGGGGATTTGATCCTAAAACAGCCTCCAGCAACCTCAGCAGCCCAGGCTGGGATTCAGCATTAACCACAGATCCCACACGACTGCAATTCCCCTGAAATCAGCCCTGCAGGAGCACGGACTTCACCTTTCAGTTCTGCTCTGCAAGAACTCCGAGCTGTGAAACACCAACAAAATTCCAATGTGCATCTAAAAATAGAGCCCGAGCAGCTATGAAATAGCAATTATCACTTTTTTGGTCAGAGATGGGGATGTGGGAATGCCATCAGAAGGGTGATCCCTCAGTATCAGACAGTGAATTCCACTGCGGATGCAGCCAGTGAGGGAAAAAAACCCTGCGAAATCCAATTTTAGCATCTACATTCCTGTTACCAGCTGCAACAATAACTGGGAACATCTAGTAAGGAATTTAATTCTGTCATTTCTTCTGTTTCCCACTTGGCACCGTGGCCAGACCCTTCTTAATGTCTCTGAACCCCAACGTTCCCCTCATAATCCTGTACCAAAGGCTTTCAAAATTCCCCCTTCACACTGGAAAGCTCAAATACAGAGACAGATCTCCTCTGGGCCTTAAAAAATGAGATCATGTCCTTCTTTTTAGATAAAAACCTGCTTGTTCTGAACACCAGGAGCTGCTTTTCCATGAGGGCCGAGTGTCAGGGACACAGGGAGTGGAAGGCCCTGGGGCCCTGTCCTTAGAGATGAGAACTCTTCCCAGAGGGAAGAGAATTCTGCTGGGGATTTTCTGTTTTCCTTCAGACCTGATCGCATTGCCGGGGATGTAAAAGGGGTTTGTGCACTCCAGGAACACGAGAATGTGGCAATTTCATGGAGTTTCAGAATGGTTTGGGTTGAAAAGGACATGAAAGCTCATCCAGTTCCAACCTGGACACCTTTCACTATCCCAGGCTGCTCCAGCCTGGCCTTGGACACTTCTAGGGATGGGGCAGCCACAAATTCACTGGGAATTCTATCCCAGGGAAGGATTTCCCTGGGGATCCAGGCTCTCAGAGTCATCCAGCTGACAAGGAAAACAGGCAAGGAGATGTAGGATTTGAGCTGTGGGCCCTGCGCCGCGCTCGGAGCTGCTCAGACACATCCCACGAGCAACGAGGCCTCACCCAGCAAGTTCTGTCAGATACAAAGATCACAGATGAAATAAAGGCATTTCTGCAGCCCATTTTTTCCCTCCCATCTGCTGGGCTGGTGCAGAGCATCCAACAGAAAAGTTTTTCCCTCAGTGAATCCAAGAATCCTCAGCGAACGCACCGGTTCGGAGGCATCGCTTCCCTCACGAAACACGCGGTGGGCAGGTGCTCAGAAAGGAGGTTAAAAACATCAATTTCCACATTCCTCCAGGGAAAACCAAGGCTGCTCTGTCGGCACACTGCTCATTTAAATGCTTATATAACTAATTCCTGAATATTTTCCCCTCCTGCCCCCGAATGATCAATCACAGCTGCTTTCTCCTGACAGAGACCGGCGGCCTCTTCCCACTAAAACGTGTGAAACCACAAATTAATGAGCACGCGGTGCGTGTGTGGGGAAAAACCCAAACACAACACCTGTCCCCCTCCTCTGGGGCAAAAACGCCGATCATTTGATATTTCCCTCAGGATAAAATGCAATGAAATTCAAATTAACCCATCCTTTTGTTGAAAATGGGAAAAGCGAGGGGAAAGACCAAAGGGAATCTGCTCTCGCGGCCTCGCTTTCAAAAGCGTTTCCATCACTGTCATTGCTCTGAGATGCAGGATTACACTCACAATTTGTTTTCCAGTCAAACGTAGTAGGATTTGTCACTGTAAAGTAAATTATTATTAAAGTCTTGCTTGTTTTGCTTTTATCAAACCACGACACCATTCTGGCTACTCTGCAAGACTTGGGTCGGCAACAGCTTCAAAGCGAACCCGTTTTTATTTAAAAATAAATAAATAAGACAGTGTAATAAAATTTTATAAAATTACCATCTTCATGAGGAACAGCTATTCTGAGGAATAGCTGAATAACACCCAGGAAATTAAGTGATAGCCCAGATTCACCTCACCACACCAAACGCATCTAAAATCCATTTTCCCCAAGAATTTTAACTGTGTAAGTGCTTAAAAAACACATCCCTGAGTCTTTGAAAAATGATTTGGTGTCAGGGTTTTTCCATCAACTGAGAAAATTTTATAGCGTAATACTGCACTGATATATATTCAAATATAATAGTAAGAGTTATTAATGACTTCTTTCTACTTAAAACTCCTCTCAGTTCCCTCTGAAGAACCGCTTCAGGGGGAGAAATTGAAGTATTTTCATACATTAAAGTTGGGTTGTTAAACCTATAAAATAATGCAAACGTGTAAAATAATGCAAAATAAGACAGTTCCCAAAATTGTAACACAAGGAGTAACATAAGTTGGCCAAAGCATTACCCTGATTTGGACACAGCTCATCAATTTTGGTATTTATCAGTTTTGACATTTCTTACAAGTTTTTGATACCAGTTTTGTTTCATACTGGTGAAAATGAGGAATAGACCCCAGTCTTGCTCATTTTTGAGCATAACAGATATTTTAAAATAATTCAGATTACATATAGTGACTTCAGAAACACTATTAAAAAGACAAAAATAAATAAAACAAACCACAAGTAAAAATACATTTCTGAATGCAAATCCTAAGCAAGTTCCTTTAATTTATTAAAACGAAGAGCCAAATCTGGTTTTGGGTGATGGATTTCCTGTCACAGGTGCTGCAACATTCAGTTCTGAGGGTAAAGAGTGACTTCACTCAGCTTTTTTTGCTGCTCTAATCACAATTAAAGAGTCAGTGGGAAAAGATCTTCTTTAATAACCAGAATTCAAGGCTGCTCCTTGAATATATTTTTTTTCCTAACCCAGGAAAAATTCCCTGTCTCATTGCTAGGAAACACTGCCATTCTGTGATCAATAATGTTCTGAGCTAAGTTACATTTGTTCGTGAATGCAACTCAGCTCCTAATTCAGATTTGCTCCATCTCTTGTGATTAATATGGAAAATCTGGTTTTATCTCCACCTTTGTTTGGTTTTGTTTGTTTTTTCCTTTAAGATGGAATAATTACATCCAACAAGAAGCAACTCCTTAGGGCAGATTTAAGCAAATCCCTTACGTCTCCTGAGAGGAATTCTAAACAAGAACCAATGAAGGAAGAAGATGGAGGAAAATTCCGGATTTACAGACATCTTTAAATTTATTTATTCCCTTTCACGTGAACGGTGCTGAGAATTTCCTGACAAAGCCTCTTTTCTCCAGCCAGCCCTGAGCACCCCTGCAGCCCCACAGATGGCAAAACAGCTGAGACACGATGGGTGAAAAAACAGTGTAAAACACCCCCGAGGAGTGGAGAAAATGGGGGGGGGGGATGGAAAAAATGGGGGGAAAAGTGGGGAAAAATTTGAATTTTTATCCACAAAAGCAGAGAAATTCCATCGCGACTCGAGCAGCACTGCAAAGCCACGGGGTCTGCGTGTCAAGGATTAATTCTTGCCAGCTTTTCTGGGTGTTCCTTTTGTTTCAGCCCAATTTTATTTAAAACAAGCACGAGGAGCCAGGATATTCAGCAGAGGGAAGGATAAAGCCATGCCGAGGAGGAATGAAACTTGGAAATGTCGCCCCTGCCCCGCTGCGTGGGCAGCCTTTAAAAAAAGCAGCAAAACAAAGCAATTTGGGGACGTTAGTGAGCCAAAAGAGCCTGAATTGAAGAGAATTTTGTGACACAATGTTAATTTTGGGACACAGAATCACAGAATTATTTGGTTTGGAAATTACTTAAAGCTCATCCCATTCCACCCCTGCCATTGGCACCTCCCACCATCCCAGGTCACTCCCAGCCATGGGCAGGGATGCCACATCTAAAAGGGTCTTGAAAATGTACATAAAATAAAAAATTAACCATTATCAGCTCAAAAAGTGCATCTGTGAAAATGGGAGATGAGCAAACTGCTGAATTCTTGAGCTAAAATTACCAGCAGGTGACAGGATTTTAATCCTATTAGGATTTTAATCCTAATATTAAAACACATTGGTCCAATGTTGTCAGATAATGCATTAAAGTTTGTGCTAAAAAAATTTCAATATTAACAGGAATAAATTGGCAAGTGTGTTCTTTTATTCCCTTTGTGCCACAGCAGCCAGGGATGGGAGTGAGTGGGTGAAATTCCAGAAAAAGCCCATTTCACTTTTTCCCACAGCAAGGCCTCGACTTGGAATGAAACAGAGTTGAGAGGGAAAAAAAATGGGGAAAAAATGGGATTGTCTATTTGAGTTGCTGATAAAAATGATATTCTCTATTACATCATCTTACAGCTCAGAATAATTAAGTTCTTCAAAACACCAAGGCAGGTTTAATTTTTTTAAAGAGGAGATCAGAAGGAATATAGAGAAGATTTAGAGATAAGCACAGGATCTGCTTCAAAGAACTCAGTGAAAATTACTTTTGGAAGAGTTGTGCTCATCGTTCCTGCAGAAAAACTCCTCTCTGTCAGCAGCAAAGTGAAATAATCTCTCCATGGGATTCCCAAATTCCAGGAATTTCCATCTTAGGGGCTTATTTACATTCAATCCCCAAAAAATGGGTAAAAAAAACCTCTTCCCTCATTTTCTTTCTGGAAAGATTACAAAAATTCAACCAAGGGTGGTCAGGATCTAGAAAGTGAGTTTAAAAGAGTTTATTCTGATTTTTGAAGGGGACTGACTGCAAAACTCCCCCCCCCACTTTTCCAACCCCTTTTCCCCAGAAATGTCCCCA
This sequence comes from Promerops cafer, assembly GCA_013398275.1. Taxonomy (NCBI): domain Eukaryota; kingdom Metazoa; phylum Chordata; class Aves; order Passeriformes; family Nectariniidae; genus Promerops; species Promerops cafer. The sequence goes on from VZSE01007381.1 coordinate 182,038, forward strand.
GAATTTTGCAGCAAAAATCCCAAAATAAAAATACCCAGTAAGGGCCAATGTGACCTCTTGAAAGAGGTCACGAATTCCTACTGCTCAGTTCCCAAGGACTCCCATTACAGCTGCAAATGTCTTTGAAATGGTTTATTTTCCTTTTTTTTCCCCTTTTGTGTCTAAATTTGAAGCCTCTCCCAGCAGCTCAGTGCTGAGTCTGGCCCTGAAGCATTCACAGAAACTGTGGAGTCTAGGTTTGGATTTGACATAAATTAATCCTAAAACTTTCTTTACCCTGCAGGAAATCCGATTTTTCTTGACTTTTGAACTCCTGCTTTTCATAAGAGAAATGTACATTACAAGCAGCTTTGGGGACAGACTTTACTGAGCCCTTATTTCACTTTTTAACCAAATTCATCCCAGTTTTGAGACCCTTTTCCACAGACTGGGGCGGGTCACTGTGGCCCAGTTTTGATTTTCTCTGTAATTCCAAGAGGAATAAAACTCCATCACTCTCCTTGTAAGGAACAAACCACCGTGCAGGAAAAGGATGTGGTAAATGAACTTCAAGATTTGGTTTTTTTATCCCTTTTCCCCTGCTTTTCCCTTTACTTCTGGGGTCAGATGGAAAGGAAATCACAGCTTTTATGGCAACAGGAATTCAAAACCTGAGTGGAACCTTTTCCTAAAATCCAGCCTGACCCTCTGAGCCATTCTGGGCTTTTGCAGAGCGACTGCCCAAATTTTTATCCCAGTGCACCTGCACTGGATCTGATTTAATTCCCACAGGATGTCCCATTCCATCAGCATCTGGGAAGAAATTCCAGGTAAGAGAGGAAAGAGACAAACCTTGAGAGCTGAACACTGGAGCAGGACAAACCCAGCCAGCACCAAGAATTTATCAAGAATGATGAAATTCTGTCCTGAGGCTCTGCCCTGTGAACCATGAGGTGATGTTGGGTTAATTCATTTTTTAAGGCAATGAGTGAAAAGCAGGATTCCAATGTAAAATTCAGCTCCTCGTTTGAATATTCCTATGCTGAAAGTAGATTCCAAAGGCACTGTTTCCCCCTCCAGAAAAAGAAAAATATCCCAGCCTTGGTAAAAAAGAGAGGTGGATGGGTCAGGACAAGTTTTAGGCCAGCGTGAGCAGAGATTTCCTTTCCTATTCTCTCCCAGATTTTGGAGCACAGGGGACACTGAAGGCAGGACAGGGCACCACAAACTCCTTCAGTCCCTGTCCACGAGGAGAGGGGAAAACTGGGACACTGATTCCCTGCCCTTGTGGCAAAGAAGTTTTTATTTCACAAGGAAAGCAATGGATGCCTCCCAGATTTGCCAAAAAAATAGAAGAATCCATACCCAGGTCAAGCCAGGAAACATCCAGGTAGGCAGCCAGGAATCACAGTGGCTGAATTCCCACATCAAGGGATCTCGTGGCTTCCTCCACTTGGGAATATTCCTAATTTTGGGAATACTTCTGATTTTAGACAGCCAAATAAAGAGAGTTTCTGGTTTTTATCTGAAGCCCAGCCTGGTTCTGGAGCAGGCAGCAGAATCCACAGTGTGACCCCGCGGTCCCTCCCGCAGGAGCAGCTGCAGATTCCCACCCCCCCTCCCGGGGAATTTTCCAGAAGGAGTTTCTGTGGCATCATCTCCCATGGCAAAGATGATGTCACGCCCCAATGGATTTTTAACCTCGGATTTGCTGGTGTTGGGAAAAAGCCCCCGACCACCACAGCCCCGGGGGAGCTTCGCACAAAACCCTTTTATCCACTGTGGAATCGACTCCAGCTCTCCACTTAGGATGGTCTGCTCTCAGAAACATTGGATGTTCATTAAATAACATTAAAGCTTCGTAAAAATAGGCTCTTATTTCGCCACCGAGGGATATTCCCCACAAAACTCCACATTTCCCCCTAATTTAAGGAGATATTTCACTAGCATGAGCTAAGGATAAAATCATTTCCCCCCACAGCTTTGGGAATCTGTTTCAGTTATAAATCTGGATTGTTGAATATTGGAAACGTGTTTAGTTTGAGGGAAAAAAATAAAAATGGACGGGTTAAAAGGAAAAAAAAAAAACAACCCTCTAATACTCCCTGGGGTCTGCAGGTCCTTCAACCCAATTTGATGTGAATGAAACCATTATTGTTCTTTTGACTCCCGCTGGGCCATTATGGCAACGGTTTGCCAGGGATTTCAGGAGCATTTTCCTACGTGTTTTCATTATTCCAGCCCTCAGTTTCGAGGTTTAAAACAAGTTTTTGCTCAAAATTTTGCCTCCCCCAAACCCTCGTGATTTTATAGATCCTTAAATTTAAATTGGCACATGGTGGGTGTTGGAAATTAATCAAGAGAAAGCCACGTGTCCCCCCCCCCTTTTTTTTTTTTCTCTCTTTGTTTTTGAGCATCAGCCAGTTTGAACAGATTAAAACCTGCAGCAGTGAAGACTCAATCAAGCCAATGGAACTGCACACACCCACTGCCAGAGATTTCCTGCCATAAAAATGCTCCCACATTGGATGGGAGAGAAGAGTCCCACCCTAACAAAACCTAACGGAGAAAAAAAAAAAAACAGAAAGGGTTAAAAGGTAATAAAAGGATTATTATCGAGCCTAAGCCAAACCTTTAAGTGATATTTTATTGCATTAAAATGTGAGCTTTGATGACTCAGCTGGTGTTTTAACTGCTTCAGAGCCAAAATGTTAATTTTTAAATATCCCTCTGTGTGCAGCTGTAAAATCCTCTGGAAATAAAGTTCCTTTAAAATAAGTTGCAGAAAATATCTAAGGAATGTCACTCCAAAAACAATCTGCCATTTTGGCCCAAAAGCAGGCAATTAATCTCTAAAATACTTTCTTTTCAACTGCATCTGAATCAACCAGTGGAGAGTTTGATCTTAGGGCTCTTAGAGGCTTCTGTTCCTGTGATAACTCAATTAAACCGAGCAGATAAGTCTCAGTTTCTTGAAAAAAAACCCAAAGCTGATGAGCTGCAAGCTCTGGTTTTCCTCAGAAGATGCTTCAAGTTGGATTTGATGCAGATGCTCCCAGCACAAAATGAGCACAAAACCTCCAGGCCATCGAAGCCCCCAAACCCCTACAGATGAACAAGAACTACAAAAAGCAGCCTGATGACACCTCAGCCTAAACGCCAAAATTCCTCACCAGCAAAACTTCCAACGACCAAAAATAAATACATCAAGCCCTGGTCTTCAGGTTGGTTTAAAATAACATCTTTACATCCCATGTAGGTGTCACACAGCCCACAAACTCCAGGAAAAATCACCAAGCAGCTGATGGGAAATTCCAATTTCCCAGCAACACGTGGCCTAAGGCATTATCCCAATTAATTTGAGTATGGCAACAACTTTATTTGATAGGAACAGCAGTGCTTTGAGTGAGGAACGATGAGTAACTCTCCCCTGCCACCCAACTCAGCCTCCACACCACCTGCAGGAATTTCTTCCCATTCTGAGGAAGCTTTTCCCCACCCACCTGCCCCACAAACCCCTCTGAGACCCCCCCCAAGCTGCTCAGCCCAACCAGGCCAGGACCAAAGGGCAGCCACAGCCCCCTCCTGCCTTGGGCTTCTCAAAATTACCGCTGTACTCAACAATTCTACATCTTTTGGGTTTATCACCAAGCAGCCCCAAGGTCTGCTCCCTCCAGACCTTCAGCTGCTTGAGCAAGAGACTTTTATTGCTGGGCTGGGACTCACAGGGCCCTTCCTGAGGCTCCGGGAGCCTGGTGGGGGAGGTTCCCAGAGGGAAGGGCACCATCTCCAAGGACAGAACATCTTTGTATGAGCAGCACTTGTACCTGTGACAAACACAACCCCGGTCAAAGGAGGGAAAACTCCACCCTCAACATCTCCTTTGAGTGGAAAGAGCCCCAAAAGGTCTCTGGAATCAGCCCATGGCTCAAATTCCAAGGGATTCCACCACTTCAAATCCACCAATCCACCAATCCCTTCCAAAGACCGTCCTTACAAAAAGGGAGCGCACAAAGAATCCATTTTCCCCCCAGACAAATCCAAATTTTCTACATTCGCTTCGTTCTCAGGACGCATTTGAGGTCTCCCAGCCCAGCCCCGCAGAAAAAAGGACGCTGGAAGCAAAGGGTGGGTGAGTTGGGCGGCGTGGCTCACCTGGTAGGGACAGGGGATGTGGTACTCGCGGCAGCGCTCCTGGATCCACGTGGTCTCCCACACGCCCCGGTACGCCTGCTCGTAGAAGTAGCAGCCGATCACCACCAGCAGGGGCACGAGGTACAGCACGCTGAACACGCCGATGCGGATCATGAACTTCACCAGCTTGTCCTGGTTCTCCTTCTCCAGCGGGATCTCGATGCGGACGCGGTTGAGGGAGATGATTCCAGCCAGCAGGAGGGACACTCCCACCACCACGTACAGGCAGAGAGGCGCCAGCACGAAGTACCTCAGCGCGTCCACGTCGTAGAGGCCGACGAAGCACACGCCGCTGATGTTGTCGCCCTCGATTTTGTTCATGGCCAGGAGGATGATGGTGAGGGTGCCCGGGATGCCCCAGGCGCTGGCGTGGAAGAGCAGGGCCTTCTTCTCGATGGCCTCGCTGCCCCACTTGGGCACGGCGGCCAGGAACCAGGTGATGGTGAGGATGACCCACCAGACGCTGCCAGCCATGGTGAAGAAGTAGAGCACCATGAAGAGCATGGTGCAGGCTTTGTTGTGGGAGCCCTGGGTCACCGTGGAGGCCTTGTACTGGGAGGGGCTGGAGGCGTTGCAGGCCACCCGGTCCTCCAGCAGGAAGCCGATGAAGAAGATGAGGGACACCATCATGTAGCAGACGGCGTAGAAGATGATGGGCCTCTCCGGGTAGCGGAAGCGCGTGACGTCGATGAGGAAGGTCAGGAAGGTGAACAAGGTGGCCGAGAGGCAGACGATGGAGATGACGCCGATGAAGTAGCGGGCGAAGGACAGCTCCTCCCGGCGGAAGTACATGTTGGGGCAAGGAGGGGAGCAGTCCCGGACCCTCAGGAAGGAGTAACCCAGCTCTGGGTCGATTTTCAGCTCCCGAGGACACCAAAAGCCATAATCCCTCTGGACGGCCATCGGGGCCTCCTCCGTGGGCTCGCCGGCCAAGCTGAGGTCAACCAGGCGAGGATAGGGCTCGTCGCAATCTGGGAACCTAAAAAGAGGCATTTACAAGAAATGTACCCACAATTTACAAGGACTGGTAATGTCATTTCTAGGTGTGACTTCAGGCAAAGCAACTGGAGCAAAACCAGACAATCCAGAAAAATGGGGAATCCATCAAATTCTGCACTACTTAGTCACAAACTCATCCCACAGCGCAATGTTGAAACTATAAAATAAGTTTAAAAATAAAACAGGTGAGGAGCCCATTTGGGCTTTAAGAATGAAGGCAAGAATGCAAAATCCATCCCTGGAAATCTGTGGACTCAGGCCCACGGCAGCAGGATTTTAAAAGCATTTTAAAGCCTTTCCTAAGCAACTGCACTTGCTTCCATCAGACAGGGCAGTGAGGTGGTGACAGCAGAATTCCAACTAGCACCGCCACCAGCATTAATAAATGGAACTATGATGGAGATATTTGTGTAAATAAAGCTCTGACTGGAAGCTGAGGACCGCTGGAGTTTCGAAGGAGAGATTGGAGCAATCCCAGTAACCTACGAACATCCTCTGACTTATTTAACTAAAATAATTTTAATTGTTTTTCATTCTCTCCAATCCGACTGTAAACTTTTCTTCCTGTTTGTGCTCCTCAGTTTCATTAACCGTTGGAGTCACTTACAAAAAAGAATAAAGCATGAAGATACTGCTTTTCATTTCAGGCATATTCTGTCTCAAACAACTTGGAACACCATTGGATCGTTTTTCCGTACGTTTATTTGTGCAATGTAAAGCTGAACGCAGCTGTTTGCAGCTCAGCAAGGGGTACATGCTCTGCAAACAGCTTTGAGATTTCACCCTCATCACACCCAGCCGATTTTCAGCTGATCACTCAGACAGAAATAGGAACTCACTTCCCACCTCAGGAAAGGCTGCTGGCAAATGGGAAGGAAAACACGGCCGCTTGACGGAAAACGTGACGGAAAACGTTTGAAACACCTGTTTTTTACGGGCCATAAAAACATCCTGGATGGGAGTAAAATTTTATCATGAAATTAAAAAAAAATAGGGATTTTCTCACCTGGTGCACTCCATATCCTCGGGCCAGGAGACCCCAAACATCTCCATGAGCTTGGAGCACTCGCTGTGGGCGCGCTGGCAGAGGCGGCGGCAGGGCAGCGTCACCCGCCCGTACTCCATGCACACCGGGGCGTACAGGGCGCACAGGAAGGGCCGGAAATCCCGGGAGCATTCCAGGTTCACCATGGGGTGGAAGGGCTGGCCAAAAAAAAAAAAAGGAGAATTCAATAGCTGCAAGCAGCATTTTTGTGGAATATTTCACTTTTGTCTCATCGCAACAGGAACCGCGACCTTCTGGCTGTTGGGAGAAATGGTCATCAGGACAGAACTCGGGGGTTTTAGGAAGACAGGAGACCATGGGGAAAATGAAAATATTCCCAAGGGATATTTATGTCCTCCATCTGCATTAAAATCAGCGGGAATTAGATGGATAAATTCCCCTGAGGGTGGATTTCAGTTCTCTCATGAAGGTGCATCCGTGGAAGGAAAACACTCCCAGCCCGCACATTTATCCCAGTTATTTAAATTCCCACACAGCCACAGAACTTCCAGGGCTGTAATCACAGTGAAGGCACAGCCAAGATGTCATTTCTTGCCTAAGCATCAGAAAGCACTGTGAAATCAAAACCTGAAAAAAATAAAAAAAAATCAAAATAAATAACTGGTGTCTCGTGCTCCTGTGGTGCTTTTCAACAGGTTTGGGTGTCAATGAGAGCAACAGTCGTTGGAGGCTCTGAGAGAAAATCTGAGTTAGGCAAATACAGCTGGTCTGGAGTATTCCTGAAGGATAGAGAAGGAAAAATAAAGAGGAGAGGGATTTATTTCAGAAGAAGCTGGTGCATGGTGATAATCTACGTTATTGTCCGGTGTGGGTTCATTCTGCTCTTGGTTTTTGTGGTTTGTCCTTAAAACTCTCCAAGAATTAACCAATGTTTTATTTCAAATCTCTGTGGCACCTACCACCATCCAAAGCCTCACCATATCTTTGGATATCAATGTAAGATCAATGATATTCCCGTGAGAGTGGAATTGGAGAATACTGGAATACATTAGGACTTCCAATTCTGGAAGAAAACAAACCCCAGACTGGAAAAACACCTCCACGAGCCACTTCTTCTCCTGATTTATAGCTCAAATCACAGCTCAAAGGGAAAAGGTGACAGTGGCTTCATCAATAGCTTTGTTCTACACAGATTTTTAGAAAAAGTCCATTATTTGGATACCAGGGTTTTCTCCAAAGCCCAGCAGGATTAAGGAGCAGGAATTCTAATCCCTGGAATTTGCAGGGCGATAGCTGAAGCACAAATGAACCTGCTATATATAAATACATATAAATCCTAAATCTTGTTACAAGTGCAGCTGAAGACGAGCTGCAGAAAGATTATATTCTCAAGCAGCAATTTCCTGAGAGAGAAGTGTTTTAAACCAATTCAGCATTTTCTTTTTCAAACTATAGAGTAGGACTGATCTAACAGGAAAAAGTAGGTCATTTTCTGTGACCAGAAAATGGCAAATACTGGGAATTATAAGGAGAAGTTTCACTTCTCCCTCATCACCTCATTACTCTTCCAATGCTTCCCAGAAGTCTCCTTCCCTCTGCAAAAGGTTAATTTTGGGAATAAAAGACACAACCATGCTGTGATTTTAATGTGTTTTTTCAAAAAACATCATTATTATTTACCAAGTTGATTAAATTCCCTTAATTTCTCAAACATCCCTTGAAATTCAGCAATAACTTGCAGGAAGAGCAGGATGAGCCTCCAGAGTTATCAACCAGGAAAAAGGCAGCAGCAGTTGGGAAATATTTACATTTACAGGCTCACGTTACTCAAGGAACTCCTTCTGTTTGGCTGGACATGTACTTCAGATTTATTTTTATTTATAAATTTATTTGTGAGTATTTATTTTCTACAGCAGAGTTAAAGCCATTGTTTGACCACATGGATCCAAGGAATTGATTCCAGGGAGTTACAACACCTGCCTGGAAAAGCTGGAGGTAAAAGTCTTTACTTGATGGAAAGGGAAAATAAAACAAGATCTCCACTTTTATTCTGGTAAGAGTTTAACTTCCCTTCTTTTCAAAAAGCCTTGAAAATGAGAAAATTAAGTTACAGCTTTATGAAAAAGAGTTCCTGCTTTCATGCCTGCCCCAATCCCAAGGCTTTGCCTCCTGCCACTGCAAGTTTTCACAAACCTGCACCTAAATTTCAAGTTCTCCTGACAATTCCTCCCCTACTTTCATCTGATACACCTCCCACTTGGAAAAGATGTTCCCAAAGTTCCTTTTTCCCTGCTCTTTTGCCTTTGTTAAAAGATCTGTTTGGTTTTGGTGGAGTTGCAGAGGCTGAACCTTTTAGGAAGAGACCTGAGATTATCTCAAGGTGTGCAAACACAGCTCCAGGTGAAGGGGCAGGACAGGAGGAAACAGCCTGGAGCTGTGCCAGGGGAGCTTCAGGTTGGACACCAGGAGGAATTTCCTCATGGAAAAGCTGTTAAACATCGGAATGGGCTGCCCAGGGAGCTTTGGAGTCCCCATCCCTGGAGGTGTCCAAGGAACAACACTCAGAGCTCTGGGCTGGTGACGAGGTGAGGATTGGTCACAGGCTGGACTCGATGATCCCAAAGATCTTCTCCAGCCTAAATGATCCTGGGATCCTGTGAACTTTAAAATCATGAAGGGGCTGAGATGGAGAACAGGAGAAGAAAAATCCCTACAACAACTCCTGATAACACAGAAAATGGGACTCATTCACCCTGAGCCAGCATTTGTGCCTGTGGGCAGCTCCCTCTGTAAGCGCCCCAAAAATTATCTCCAAATTGTCTTCCCTCCTCGCAGCTCTGAGATGAAAAGTCACCTCCACCTACTGATTATGTTGTTCCCTATTAAAAATAAACACAGGGAGATTAAAAGACTCTTTTCATGCTCTTGCCCAAGGACGCGGTGCAAGTTATGACATCGAGCGGAACAAAAGGCTCTCTGTTAAATGGGATGTGCTTCAGAAAAACGCCTGGTGAACAACTCCAGGAGGAAAAAGGAAGAGGATGAGGGCAAGAGGAGGCGTGGCAGCCAAATTGATTTCAGTGATTCAGGCCAAGTCCTGGGAAATCCAAGAGAAGGAAGAGATAAATGCTTAGGAAGAGATAAAATCTTCTTGTCCTTCGCTTTGCCACTCAGGTGTTGTGTGAAGGGACCTCAAAGATCATCTCGTTCCAACCCCGAATTTTCATCCTCCAAGGGATGAAAGCCAAAGGAGAGGTGGAATGTGTAGATCTTCCCCCACTCCAAATCATTTTCTTAACAAATCCTCACTTTTGGTTACAAAGCAAGAGCAGTAACTCAAATTATAAATACACCACAGAACAGAGTTCCAATTTCAGACCTCGTAGCACTGAGAGATAATAAACCAAATTATTTTATTTTACACAGACGTTTGGCTGTTACTTGGGAAGTGGCTTTGCAACATTTAAACCAAATTACTTGGGTGATCTTTCCCCATTCTGTTTATTTATACATTCTATTCTTTGATCAGAGAACTAAACAGGAAGCATCCTCATAAACTCACAGAGGGAAGGAGGGAACTTTTCTCCCCTCAGGCTCCTGGGAAGAGAGTGATGCTATGACTCTCAATTGCTGTTGCAATTCCCGGGTGGAAGCAGCTGCCTCGGGGCACATCCTGGCTCCGAGCAGCCACACGAGCTGCTCTTTGTCCTGAATCTCCCGGCCTTTGATGGAGCTCGTTGTTCATTAGGGAAAAAATCGGGAATTGTGTCTCAAAGGGCAACGCCTCCCAGGCTGCCTCCCCTGGAGAATCGGATCTGTTTTGGATTTAACCCTGCAGACAGCTCCTGCTTCCACCGAGCACCTTCAGCCTCCTGCCCTTACAAGCAGAATCGGTTTCCTCGAGACTCTGAAAATTTATTTTCCATCGCCCCAGGCTCCTGTGAACCTCTCTGGATTCAGGGGATCCTGCAGCCCCACGCTCCTGGCGCCCACATTCCACCTGGAAATGTTTGTTCCAGGTTCACACCTGAGCCGAAGAGCTGCTGGAGTGAAACCCGGTCCTGCCTCAACCCAGCTGCTGCTTCCTAAAGAAAATCCGGGAATGCTCACCCAGGCACAGCAGAGCAAAAGAGCAGGGATCTGGGGCACGAACTTGGCAGAAAATCAGGACCATTTCTACTTCTTCCCACCCAGTTTGGCCGGATCATGCCGTGAAATCAAAGGTGGCAGCGAGGGCCATGAACACAGCCAGGTGTGCAGGAGTGAGTTTGTTTCTCCTGGAACCATCCCAGCTCACCCAACTTCACGTGACTCTGGCACTGCAGACCCTTTATTCTGTTTTCTCAAGGCAAAAGGTGACTTTGCCCAAGCCTGCTCCGAGTGCTCCGTGCCAAGACACGTTCAGAGAGGATTCCTGGCACAAAGCACATCCCAGCCTACCTCACCACGGACTTCCCTGTTGAGAAACTGAGGTGTACTTTTATTTTTGGAATTATTTCTGGTTTCTCGCAGTGCTACACGTATGAAAAGCCAAATGAGGCACAGCTCTGGCTGCCTGTTGAGCTTTTCCCCTTCAGCACGGAATAAAGCTACTCCCAATTATCTGTATGAGCCTTTCAATATCCCACATCTCATCATTTGATGGCAGCTGGAAAAATCCTGATTGCAATGAGGATTAGATTGACACTGCACTGCTTTAGGGGCTGGGAAGGGAAAAAAAATGAGATTTTTTAACCTTAGCACTAAAAATAAATGTCTACATTTAAATAGTTATTTAAGAAACTCCAACAATAAAAAAGGACAGGTAATTACTGTGGGTTTAAATGATCTTTTTTCCATGCTATAGGTTGAACTAGGCACTCACCCTGTAATTCACTTTAAAACCCAAGGCCAATTATTTTACCTGCCTTGCTCTGAGAGGGCAGCAGTCATGAAAAACCATCCCAAGCTTTCTGTCTGCAAACAAACAGCCAAGGTTAATTTCTGCAGGAAAAAAGGAGGAGGATAAAGATGGAAATAGTTAAAAGGCAGCGAATGAAATTAATCTCTGCCTATATGTCCAAAAAGCAAAGCCATCTGCTCCTGTTCTTTAAAGATGTCTCCTGCTGCATTTTAAATTCCAAAGTTCCTCTGGAAGACAGCATCCATCTGTCAATCTGCACTTCTCCTGGATGTGGGATTCGTGTCTGGGGAATGGGGGGATGCACATGGGTGGTCCTGGTAACCATTTCCATTTGCAGGGAGCGCTGGGTTGGTGGCAGCTGAGAGGGTTTGGGCTTCCTCCTTCCTCTCCATGTGCCTGCTGTGATGGGCCTGGGAGAATTCCAGAGGGATATTATCAGGGAAATAAATCCACAAATAAATCCATCATCCTCTGGACTGTATTTTAGATACTGTTAAATAAAGACACTTTGCCTGGGCGAGGAAGAGACTCTGGGGCAGGAGCTGTAAATCTCATCAAAATCCTGTTTTTCGTAGGAATGACACATTCCCATCTCCTGCAAGGATGACATTCCCAGTGGGAGTGTGATCACAGCTTCCAGGCCTGCTGGGAAAAGCTCCAGTGCTGTTGTCACCGTGGGGAGGGGAAGGAGACCCGTGGTGAGAAGTGGAGCAACAACAACCTTCCCCTTCTCCTCCTTTTCTTCCTTCTCCTTCCCCTCTTCCTCCTCCTCCTTTTCCCTCTCCTCCTCCTTCTCCTCCTCTTCCTCCTTCTCCTCCTCTTCCTCCTTCTCCTCCTCTTCCTCCTTCTCCTCCTCTTCCTCCTTCTCCTCCTCTTCCTCCTTCTCCTCCTCTTCCTCCTTCTCCTCCTCTTCCTCCTTCTCCTCCTCTTCCTCCTTCTCCTCCTCTTCCTCCTTCTCCTCCTCTTCCTCCTTCTCCTCCTCTTCCTCCTTCTCCTCCTCTTCCTCCTTCTCCTCCTCTTCCTCCTTCTCCTCCTCTTCCTCCTTCTCCTCCTCTTCCTCCTTCTCCTCCTTCTTCTCCCTCTCCTCCTCCTTCCCTGATCCACATGGATCCACAATTCCTTCCAGCTCCAGGGTGGTCTCACTGGAAAATAACAGGAGAGAGGAGCATGGCAACTCACTGCTCAAAAATTTCTCCTGCTGAGCAAAGGAGGAAAAGCGTTTGGTGGGATTTGTTTGGGGATTTGACACTGACCGGATGGAATTCACAGCCAGATCAGGTTCCTCAGTGCTCAGAATAAAGGGGGGATTTCTATAAATCACCAATGAGGTGGAAAATACAGGTAAGGACACAGCCAAAAGTCAAAGTCACCATTTGTATTCGCCTCCCGTTTCCATTTTTACAGCTTTAAAGATGCAGGGTGGCAGCGTCCGCCACACAACACACAACATTAAAACCCTGCAGAATACAGCCAGACAAGCTGGATTTCCAAATGTAAGAAACACTGAACACTCCCAGTGAAGAGAATTTACTTTTTATTCTCAAAGGCTCGATGACTTCTACTACTTCTCGTGTGACCTGGCTGTGGTTTTTCACCCAGCTGATGCAGCAGGGTGGCCAAGGGTGTTTAACATCACAAGCCAGGGCAGAATATTGAATCTCTGTGTTTTCCACTGAGGTGAGGATGGCAGAAGGCTTCTGCTTCCTGAATTTTGACATTCAAGCCCAAGTGCTTCTTGGCAGACCAACCAGGGGGACCTGCAGGGTTCTGACTGCCTTAAACGTCAACTTTGTCATCATCAAATGGTCACAAAATGAGGGCACATCCCAGCTGTCACCTAAGACACGTTCACAAGGGGCACAAGTTTATTTATCCTCTTCCTCTGCCACCCTGACCTTGGGTTTAAGGTAAATTAAAGCGAATTTCAGAGCCTCAGCCCCACAGCACAGCAGACAAACCCTTCTTGCCGTGGCAGAGAAGAGGCACGAGGCTGCTGGAGCAGAATTTTGGCAGCCAGGAGGGGCAGGAGGCTGCGAAATCCAGGAGCAGAGCTTTTGGCAGGCAGAAAGGCTGCGAGTGACAATCCGTCCACGCCGAATGAATTCGGGAAGCTTTGCCTGCTACTCCCTTGGCAGTCAGAATTCTCTCACAGGATTCTCCCACTGGCCACAACACCTGGCTCCATCCACGAGAAAACAACAGCGGATCCACGTGGAATAAATCCCCTCATGCCTGAGCTGGGAATGTTGAAGACTGTTCCCCAAGAAGGAATCACCATCCGACAGCTCTCCTGTCTTCCCTGGCTACAATCAGGACCAGCAACTCCTTGGGAAGAGGTTAAATGAGTGAATTTTACTGAATTTTGCTCCAATGAAAAGAAATCTCACCTAAGTCCTTCAAGGAACGATCCTGCAATAGCCACGAAGTGTCTGCCCCACAGTTACTGCCCAAATTAAACCCCAAAAGTACTCAGGGGATAAAAGGATGCATCTCCATGGAAAAGTCCCCAAAAAGGGGTTTTTGGTGTTGGGAAGGAGCAGAGCACAGCCCTGATCTACTACAGCAGTGTCTATAAATAACATGATGCAAACTGAAGTAAGAACATAATCTGTTGGATTAAAGTTATAAAAAATTATTTTGGATAGCAAACAAAACGTGTCTGCAGCGTGAATGCTGATATTTTAACAGCTGTGTCTCAGTCTAACACTGCAGACCATCTGTTAAATCTATATCCCAGCAAAACCACACGCATGTGTTAGACAGGAGAGAAAATTTACATCTTTGGGCCTCAAAATTAAGGGTATTTCACAGAGAAATAATTAAAATGTATTGTTTAGAATAATTCTAACAAAGATATTATATTCTTCTTCCCTCATGCTGGCTTTCCAGGCAGGCTGCACTGCCAGTCCAGGACACTGAGCTGTCTTTTGGTGGAAGTAATTCAAAAATCAGCAGGTTGCTCTGCGTGCATAAATAATTCAGGATGGTTTCCCTGGTCTCTTCTCCACAAACTCTGCAGCCCTGCTGTCCCCTAAATTATGGAATCACAGAATCATGGGATGGTTTGGGTTGGAAGGGACCTCAAAGCTCATCCAGTTCCAACCCTGACACCTCCCACTGCCCCGGTTGCTCTGACCTGGCCTTGGACATTTCCAGGGATGGAGCAGCCACAAATTCTCTGGGAATTCCATCCCAGGCTCACCCCATGCTCAGAGAGAGGAATTTCTTCTTCATTTCTCTGCATTTACTGGAGAAGGATCCACCCAAACCAAGCTGCTCCACCTCCAAATCTCAACTTGTCAGCACCTCCCATTTAATTCTGTATTTACCCCACCACAGCTGTTATTGTTTCTCCTCTCTGTCCTTCCCCAAGAACAGGTATTTCACAATTTTTAACTCCAGACCATTTTGTTTGTGAGGATTCTCAGGGTCTGGGGATTATTTTAGCCAATTTCCAACACTAGAAAAGTAAAGCTGCAGCACTCAGCACCCTTCCCATGCATTAATTGGGAAGATGTGGCCAGATTATGACATAATCCAGATTTTACTCAGGAAAACCTGTAAATTTACCTTAAAGTCTGGGTGAAAAACCAAGAGTGCTTCTCTCTGTGTCCCCTGGGGCTCCACACAAAATCATCCTGTACTGTGAGAAAGCCAATAAAGCCACTACAGAAATACAAGGTGAGCTTTAGCTGAACCTCAGGAACAACTTCCCATATTTTGGTATTAACCATGGAATTCCTCCAACGTGCCACCTGCACAGCTGGACACAAACAAGGCAATGAGGTGGGTTTGGGGCAAAACTTCAGCCTTTGGAAAGAGATTTTCCTTTTCTTTCATGATTGTAATTCTAGAGAGAGCCCTTCAGAGAGGACTCTGAACAAACACTGACTGAATTTATTGGGATTTTTTATTCATTTTTCAAAGAAATTGTCCATCCCAATATAAATTTCTCTTACCCAATTAAGGAATTACAAGAGGGCAACCAAAAAGGCCTCTCTATTCACCACACAATAATACAGAACAGAAAACTTAAGACTGAGAATACCTCCATTTACTCCAGCGGATTAAATGAAAATTAATTCATGCTTCTAAATAGAGGAGTTACGATAATTAGCGGGAAACTTCAATTTTTAACCATTTTTAAACTACTATTTCTAGGAAACGTGTGAATGCAGCAGCTGTAAATTAAAATTTAAGATTCATCAGACAACGCTCTCCCATTCAGGGCCGAGTTAATGAGGTCACAGCTGAACGCTACAGGGGAGGACGAGGGGAAAGAATTAAAAATAATTGCAATTGTATCCCACTTTTCCACTGGCCAGACAGCTGTTATCCACCTCTGAACGACCAATCCCGAAATCCTCACCAAAACCATCAAACTGAGGAAAAACCCAAGCCCCTGACTTGATTTTTCAGTTAATAATTCACCAGATAAATATTTGACAGGAACTCCCACAGTACCTCCACTTGTTTGTTTCTGCGGCACCCTAAAAGGGTTTTTTAGTGCTTTCAAAATAGATTAAAGAACATTTTGCCCTCAAAAGTCTGGGATTTTCTCCCTGTTGAGGCCAGGAGTTTGTTCCCAGCTCTGTTCTGTATCACTTGCAGAGTTTTGGGGAAAATCTCTGGAATTCTCACAAGGAGGACAAGGCCAAACAATAATGGGATTAATAAGAGAGAGGGGACACGGGTGAGGGAAACAAGGGAAGACAAAAAGATTCTGCAACTTTTCTGCAGAGGATAATTCCAAATTCTTTGCCAGTTAAATGGAATAAAGAAAAGCGAGTATCTGTGGATGCTGTGGAAGAACCCCTTCCAAACCTTTTTAAAGAGTAAAGGACACTCCTAAAAATGTCAGGATGTGGATGGAACATCCTGCAGGGAGTTTGGAGGGGGGGAACCAACACAGAATGGAATCAGTGGGATCAGACCAGGAAAGTAGGAAAGGCTGCATTGAATTCCTTGAGGGGGATGGGAGAGACAAGAGGAGTGCGTCTTCCCACTGAATAAGTGCAAAATCCCTTTTATGTGTCCATAAAAGCGTCCAGAGGGCTGGGAAATGCAGCTGAGGGAAGAGCAGGAGCGGGGCTGAAGGGTAGGGAAGGCAAAAGAGCCGGAAGCAGCGGGACAGGGCGGCAGAGTGGGGAGGAGTGTCCGTGCACTCCTTAATGAGCTCAGCTCTTCCCTCACTCCCGGCTCCCACTGCTTCCCAGCTCAGGGATGAGCACCGACAGCCAGAGATCAAAAACCTGTCCTTTAATCCATCCCACTGCTCCTTTCTGACGGGTCAGCTCCCACCGCAGGACATCCCAAAGCCACAGATCCCTCCCCGTCCCGGCTGCGGCTCTCCCGAGTCCCCTCCGTGACCCTGGAGCCTTCAAGGCAGCCACTGCAAAGTGGCACAGGAGGCAAAGGATACATTTTACAAGCCTGGAAGTTTGCAATTCCCAGACAAAGGCCAGACCTGCCTCCCGTGGTGCCAGGGAAAAAATTCTCCAGCTGGATCTGGAGGATGGCGTTGTCCTTTTTTTTGTGATGCCACTTAATGAAGGTTATTGTGAGGAATGATTTGCAAAGGAAGAGGAAAGAAAACGTCTGAGCGCTCTGCAGGGTCGGTGTTTTAGCCACAAGATTTGGAGGACAGATTCCCAAATAATTCCTTTTTCTTGGATGTGAGGTAAAGACCTTTTCTGGAAGAACTGGATAATCTGTCATTCTAAAAGCCACGGAGAAAAACCTGGAGGCAAAGTGACTTCCCTGTCCTTTAACGCATTTATATCACACCTTATAATTTAACACATTTGTCAAACACACAGAGAAAATGTCGCCATCCCACGATATTTTTGTTTCCTTGCCTTTTTTTCTTCATTACTGACAACAAGCAGCAAACCTGAAATCCAAGGTCAAACTTTACAACCTCATTATCCTCTGCAGTTACATTTCCGTGTTGCACCTGCACCGTGAGGGTTAAAATGTGGAATAAGGAGGGAAAATGAATTCTTAGGAGCAGAGATTCAGCACTGGCTCTGCTCATTCTCAAGGACACACAATTCACCCACTCCCCCACAAAGACAGAATGCAGATAATTGACAATATGATTGAGTCCTTATGGAGTGGAAAATATGTAATACATGGGAGTTTTCAGCGAGAAATGAAAAAACATGAGTGATGCTTTCGGAGCTGTGAGGGGGGAGAAGAAAACGAGTGGCTGACCAGAGTTGTCTCCCTGAATTTGTAAAGAAGATGTTTCTCCTCGCTCGGCGCCATGGACGTGACAACTTTTGTCCTACAAATCAAGAAACAGGGAATATAAACAAGTTTACAAATTGAAAGCAACTTTCAGAAGATAAATTCTGGGGTTTCCACACCGCACAAAGATGAACTACAAGGAGCCTTCCTCCCCTTGTTCAAATTCAAATTAAGCAGCCCTTTGTGCTTCTCTTTTCAAATTTCCTTCCCTGTTTCCATGGGAACCCCCCGGCTGACAAGCCTGGGATGGAGCAGGAGGCCAAGCTCAGCGAGGGGTGTGAAAAGGGGAGGGAGTCAAAGGGCAGAATTTGGCTCGGGAGGACCCAGATGCCAACCTTTGTCCCCCCACAAAGGGGGGGTAGCCATAGGAACAACTCCACGGGACACGGGAGGAGCTGGGGGGGATCCCGGCCAAAACTGCGAAATGGGAGGAAAATGGGATGAAAATGGGAAAGGTGTCGTTAAAAACACGATGCCAGGACTTTCTAAAGTCTTAAAAATAAAGCAAAATGAAAGAAAACTTGAAGGGTTGAGCATCCAACTTCGTGCTGGTTCTACATCCAGTTAATTGCATCAAATTGATTGATAGGAGATCACAGAGAAAGTGGGAAGAAACGATTCCCAAAACCGTCAGGAGAACTCAACGTTCTCCTGTGAAGATCCTGAATAATCCCCACGACTGAAGGGCTCTGGAGGTGTTTCGTCAGTCAGTCCAGGAGCACTGCATCTCATCCATCGACTCCATAAAAACAGAAATAGCTGCCCCATAAAAATATAAATATGGCACGTTTTGATTACTGCACCTCGTAAAAGAGACGGCGGGAGGACGAGCCCTGTAAAACCACTAATGACACAGAAAGGAAAACTCGTTGTGTCTTCAGCACGAAAAGCAGGGAATGTAAAAGCAGCAGGTGGTTTGCTGAAGATAAAAAAAAACCCCAAAACAAACCAAAGAAACAACAGGAAATTCTTCACGCTGCGCTTCGCTCGTGGTGATTTGTGTGGACGTTCTTTTGAACGTCGGGAGTTTGGGGAGAAAATGGATAAATCTGGGGAATATCACAAAGATATCCCTGTACTGAGCATGGTTCTGGTGCTCCCAGAACAAGGAGGACAGGGAATTGCTGGAGCACCTCCAGAGGTCACGGAGATGCTCCAAGGGCTGGAATTCCCAGAGGAGCTGTGGCTGCCCCTGGACCCCTGGAAGTGTTCAAGGAAAGGTTGGAGCAACCCGGGATAGTGGAAGGTGTCCCAAATCCATAAAAGCCATCTGAACTTCCTCTAAACTCACCAGTGACTCCCAAAACAAAGAAAGAAACTGCAGCCATGCCAGCAAGACAAATAATTCTGACAGCTGCTCCTTGGTGCTGAAGTGATTCCAGATTTATTCTGTATCTTCTCGCTCTGGTGTGGTTTTCTCTCCAGATCCATCCAGCCTATAACTGGAAGCATCATCATGCACCAGAAAAAGCAGGGAAAAGCCAATTTCCAACAGAAAAAGCACATCCCAGCCAAGCCACCCTGCTTTTAAGCAGCCAAACATTATTTATTGCCTATTTTTTTGCACAAAAATCATACAAAGATTGGAAGGAGTATCTGTGACCTTTTAATGGGTGAGAGTGGTAAAAGGCAAAACAAATACTCCCAAAATGCTCCAGCAGCACGATATTCTCTGCCATCTAAATTTACATTTGCCAAGCTCCATCTGACTGTGCAGTGCTTTGTTATTTAACTATCCCAAATAAAGCCATGCGTGTTCCACCTTTCCTAATAATTCCTCCTTAAGGCTCCACCAGCTGCTGCAGAATGAGCCACAAGGCAGAGCCATCTGCCTCCCTGACCCCGAAAACATCCCCCTGTGAATACATCTTGATTAAGATGTGCAGCATTGACTTTCAACTGAATCTTTACATAAAAGTAATTTTTTTTCTTTCCCTATGTTTGCACTAAGCCATTAAGGCTTAACTTCGTTCTCCCATTTCCGCCCGAATCGTTGTTCAGAATTAATCTTGGACTCAAGCAAATATGAACGTGGTGACAGAGTTCATCTCCAGTGTGCAAGCACTGGGTTGTCATTTTAATAAAACCCCCAGACCTTCACTCTCTTTCTTTTTCCTCTCACTGCTACAGTCAGCATTTTAAAAATACTCACGTGGCATCTTGTTCTCATCAACAAACATAGAAGACTAAAAATCAGTATTTCTTAAATTATTCTTTGGGGAACGTGTGTTAGGCAGGGGGAAAAAATTCGGGGTTTCTCACATCTGTGATTTTGCTTTAATATTTGGGCACTGGTGATCTCCAGGCAGGAGTTTGATCCCTTGTGTGCTTCGTTTTAGAAGGAAATCTCTTTTTGGTGCTGGTTCTTTCAGGCTGCCCTGTGGAGCTCAGCCCTGGGGTGCCTTTCCCTGGCTTCCTGGAGTGCAGGGATAGGAAGGAACATTATTTTATGTTCAGAGACTGCTCCACATGATTGTTCCAGTCAGGAAGGATCCAGCCCACCTGGAAATGCCAGACAGGGACATCTCCCACTATCCCAGGCTGCTCCAACCTGGCCTTGGACACTTCCAGGGATGGGGCAGCCACAAATTCTCTGGGAATTCCATTCCAGGGACTTGCCACCCTCACAGAGAGGAATTTCTTCCCAATATCCCATCCAACCCTGCCCTCTGGCAGTGGAACACCATTCCCTGTGTCCTGACAACTTTTGGAATTACCACATCCCCCAAACACAAATCACTGCACACAGCAGCAGCAGCCCAAAATTCCTAAAGTTATTCCTGGGCATTACTTTATCTGGATTAACTGCTTCCAAAGATTCCCAGCCAAAGCTTCTTCCCTTTCTTCCTCCAGCCTCCACCAAGCTCAGAGCAGGTCCATCAAACACAGAGCCCCGTGTTTTATCTGAATGCAAATTATCACCTCCCGTGGCCGCTCTTCCTGTCCAAACAATCAAAATTATTCACCATTCATGGAATTTGCAATATTCACTCAGATTACCTCGGAGTCCACTGGGTTTTCCTGTGAAAAGGATCCAGCTGATGGCTCTAACACGAGCCCATCCAAGGCTCTGCTCCCTCAGAAACCTCATTTTACAAAATTGTCAGATCACGCTCATTTCTGTAGGAAACCTGCTCGGGGATGTAACAGCTCTGGTTCTTCCCAGATTGTTCTTTCCCACTAAGGATTTCACCTCTGCATGACATTCATGCCCTTTGCAGATCCAGCCTGAACCAGAGGCTGCTGAATTTCAAACAGACGAGCCCCAGGTATTCCCAGAGCAGGAATTCCCAAGGACATTGTCAGGAATTCCTCGGCTCTGCCCGCACCTCTGCGATTCCAGCTTTGCTTTAACAATAAAACAAACCTCAAAGCTTCACGTGGCTGTTTCCAAGGTAAAACTTCCAGCTGGAGAGAAGAGAATATAAAATTAATGAATTTGAAGGCTTTAGGCTCGCATCCCTGTGATCCTGCACAGCTCCATTGTTCTGAGGGGATCACAATCGGACGCGCTAACGAGGAAATTAATCCTTGCTGCAAATTAGCGCCTAAGAGCAGGGTGCTTACAAAACAGCAGCTGATTAAAACCCACTTTTCCATCAGCTTTATGTGCCTGTGCTTCCAGGAGTTTGGGAGGCAGAGCTGAGGAATACAGAAGGCCAAGGAGAAGTGTGAAATTTGGGATATGGTGAACAGGGAAGGCAGAGGAAGAAAAGGAATAAAGGTGGAATTAAGGGGGTAAGAAGTTAAGGATTCTCCACTCTACATCCTCCCCCACCCCTGGTGATTATTAGGAAAGAAACAGCACTAAATGAGCCACTTAATACCTGACCTGCCTCTGCTGGAAAAATTCCTCTTATCCCAGGTGTTGAGATTGGGCTGGGAGTAAATATAGCTATGCCTTCTGTTGATGCCATTTTAATCACATTCTGGTTCTCTTCTGATTAAAAAAAAAGGTGACAAAATGGACTAAGACTCCAAAGGTGACAAAAATAGGGTTGGCAAGGGCACACAGACCTTGCAGCTCTGTGGCAGGTCAGTGGAATTGTCCTCTGTGAGCACCAGAACAGGCAAGAAGCCACTAAATCTGAAACAGGGTATGAAAAATCAGACATCCTCACATCTGTAGTTGGATATTCTGTGGCAAATTAACTTCTAAATATTCCAAAAATCCGTGACTGGGGGGTTAATTTATATCAATGCCCTGGTTCCCTGGTGGGATCAGAACACGAGTGGACATCACTCCCCTGCTCTTCCAGCTTCTTCCCTCGTGCTGCAAACCCCAAATCAACTTCAGGATAACCCAATGCCTCCATTTCCCCCTTTTCCATCTCCTGGCCAATCCAACTGCATCCCTGAGTCCCAACTGCTGCTCTTTTTTTATGGGGAAAATGGGAATGGAGCGCAGAGGAAGAGCCATTATCTCCTTGGCCATATGGTGACTGCATCAGCTCCTTTTTAGAGCCTTTGACCTCCAGTTTAATCCCAAAAGAAAATGCAGATTCAGCCCTCAGCCATGTCTGGCTCCTGTCCTTTAAAGCCTCTTTGATCCCCACCATCATTTGTGGGGGTCCCATAAAAATCAGGGTGAGGAAAACGAAGTGGTGACAGCTTATTTAATTCATAAAGCTTGGCAATCATCAAACTAAACTGCTTTTCTTCATCTGTGGCAAAGGCTGGTGCTGAATGGCCACAGGCTCCAACAGGCCACCAAATTCCACGTTTCCTGATCAAAATGTTTGCCCACAAAAACTGCATTAAGGCAGATACCCCGCTGCTCCCACGCGTCAGCAAATCCTTCAAGGCCGAAGGAACATCAAGTGAAAAAGGGACAGAAGACAATTCTTTGGAGCAATAATAATCCAAAGAGATGGGAAAACAAGGTCAGGTCCCTGGGGGGCAGAGGGGTGGTTTGAGTTCTCCACCAGCCCAGGATTTATGGAACACACGGAGCCGTGGGAGCAGCGCCATCCCGATGCCGCAGCATCCTCGGGAATATTTGGGAGGGAAGTTTGAGCAGCACTGCTAAAAGCAGCTATTCCTGATGGATACTGCCCAAAACCAGCCTGTCAGCAGGTAATAGAAAATGTCACACACACCTCAGAGCACGCTGGGTGTGACAGCACCTCAGGGAAGGAGGAGTGACCCTCCGGAGTCGGGAAGCCAGAATCCCTGGACAGCTCCCAGCTCTGGACAGCTCATCCCAGAAATTCCAGAGGAGCTGGGGAATTCCTGCCCTGGACAGCAGCACCTCATCACTGAGGAGTCACCACTCCTTTACTGCTGCTTTTACAACAGCAGAGGCAGAATTTTTCTACAGCAGAGGCAAAATAATTCCCGTTTCAGTCTCTGCCATAGCCAGGTTGGATTGGTGTTTGTCCTCTGCCAAAAGCACCGAGCTCCTTCAGGGATATCTGGGAATAAAATAATGCTCCAAGCCCCTGGATGCAGCAGCCCTCCCTCCAATCTTCCCAGATTCCAGCACAAAGCTGAAGGAATTATCTTTCCCAGGAGTGAATCAAGGAGCAGGAGCTGATTCCAGCGGGGCCGGAGCGTGCTGAGGGACCCTGATGGAATATTCCATGCTCAAGGCTGAAGGAAAGGAGATTTAGAGGGAATGTTGGGAAAAATCCTTCTCTGGGAAGATGGGGAGGCTGTGGAAGAGAATTCCCAGAGAATTTGTGGCTGCCTCATCCCTGGAAGTGTCCAAGGCCAGGCTGGAGCAGCCTGGGATAGTGGGAGGTGTCCAGGTTGGAACTGGATGAGCTTTAATGTCTCCTTTATCCCAAACCATTCTGGGATTCCCTGATTTTGCTGATTCTCCAACCTGATGATGTGACTTTAATATAATTATGAAGGAATTACATCAGCCTGAAATCTCAAAAAGGCAACTTAACTAATTTTTTCAAGAAATAAAGATCAGTTTTTAAGCAATCAGCAGTATTGGAAGAGAAGTCCACTGAATTTGTTGATGGCAAGACAGCAGCTACAATAATTCTCATTTTTGCTTCGCCTCCACTCTTTGTTTTACTGCACCCTTTTCAGTACAAACCAGCTGAATTTTTCTTGTTTTTTTTATCAGGAACTGCTGTGAAAAAGAGGTTCTGGAAATGAGAGATTTACAAGGCCCTCCCTCCAGTACACAAAATGAATCACCCTGATTCTGTTCCTACATTATTTTATGTTCACAGCAACCAGGGAGGGGGCTTGGAGACCAGAGATGTTCCCAGAAAATGCCACAATGCAACATTTAACAGCCCTCAGCCAGCCCAGCATTTGAGTGCTCCACAACTGAGTCATTAAATAATGCCTAAAAAGCCAAATAATAAAAAAAATTCCCTCTTCTTAAGTATATATTAAAGGGCAATCTAAGTTAGTACAAGGAATGAGAATGTATTTATGAAAAGCTGCGGATTTTCACTCTTTTTTTTTGCTCAAAACCCTGAAGTGGGAGAATTCAATCTTGATAAAGCTTTGTTTTCCTCACAGCATTCACTTTACTCAGAAGTGGCCCATAATCCATCCCGAGACTGGAATTACCGCCTTAAATGCTGATTTTATTGGCAAAAAGGGAGTGTTAATCACACCCACGCCACCCACGCACCCCGTGCTAAGCCTAAGAATGGCTCTGGTGTGAATTGCAGCCTTTTGTGCCAGGTAATTTCTGCTTTTAACTCGAGTTTTTGCACCACAGAGGGCAGAGAAGCAATCCTCAGCCCTCCTGGTTCCCCTCCCCATGGCAGAAAGCTTCCACAAAAATCGGGATAATTGCACCAGGATTGTTCTGGCTCAGGCTGGGGCTCCACAGAATTATTCCTCTGCTTCCAGCAAATGGGTTTTAAGTAAAAATTGTGTTTCTGGCAGTTCTCTGAAAGCACGGGTTTAACGTGCAACAAAAAGGCTGAAAAATGAGCAGGGTGTTGGCCATTATCAGGGAAAAGTGGGATTTTAATCATAAATGCTGTCCACACACCCCGGGTGATGCGCCCTGGACAAGGACAAGGAAAAAAAGGGAGAGGGGAAGGGAATTCAAATTATCCCAGGAATGAAGCAGCAAAATTGCAGGAAGGAAGGTCAACACTTGGAGAAGGACAGTGCAGAAAAAGCTGGAATGATTCCATTTGGAGAGGGAAAGCCTGGGGGATAAAAACTGAGGCTTCCAAAACCTCAGGAGGGTTTGACTACAGCACAGTCCAAAAGGGGATTGAAGGGATGCAGCAGAAAAATGGTTTAAAATAGGTTAGAGAATAAATAAATGAATAAAATCATTGAATTCCGGCATGGTTTGGGTGGGAAGGGTCCTTAAATCCCATTCCAACTCCAACACCTCCCACTATCCCAGGCTGCTCCAGCCTCTCCTTGGACACTCCCAGGGATCCAGGGGCAGCCACAGCTTCTCTGGGAATTCTGTCCCAGTGCCTCAGAATTTGCCAGAACCAATTCTACAACAAAATTCACTCCTTTTGCTCTGTTTTACAATAAAATTCACTCCTTTTGCTCCATATTCAGGATAATCAGAACCTGCAGACCCATCCAAAGGAGCCACTGCAATCCAAGCCCACAATTCCTCCAAAGAAATTTGAGGGAAAGAACCTCAATTTTAAAGAATCCACCACATTTAATTCCAAACTCTTCCACAGACAAACCACACAAAGCTAAAGCTTTATATTATTTAACAAGAACAATGAAATTTAGTTTCTGTGCTGTCAGGAAGAGCATTCCAAGATGAAAACACAGGATTGTTCTTTCATTTCTCACAGATTTACCCAGAAGCTCCCAAGTACTTTAAAAAATACAAATAAACCAAACCTGTACAAATCCCTCACAGAATTTTGAGCAGGTTGAGAGCAAGAACTTGATTAATATTCTGAATTTCCATCCATTTTAGACTTATCACAGAATACTTTAATATTCTGAATTTCCATTCATTTTAGACTTATCACAGAATAGCAAGTAAGGAAACTCCTTGGGTAGGATGGAAAATAGACTGAAAAAGTCTTGTATAAATCAGACTTTAGGTATTCAAAATAACAAGCACACCTAGAGCATTTCCCACTCAGTGATATTCAATTAGGCAGAATCTGTAGTCATGGAATATTCTGACTATTTAGAATATGGCATTTGGGGTTACATTTGAATTATTCATTGCCTTGATTTTTTTTCCCCCCCCTTTCGGATCCTCTTATCAATTATTGGTGAACTAAAGGCCGAAATTAAATATACAAAGATATATTTATGAAAAAAAGATAAAATAAAAATAGGTTTACCTCCATGGCCAGAGCTGCTGTTTGCTGGTCGTAGTGGTTGAGGAGGTTGGGCATGAAGGTGGTGTTGTAGGGCAGGTCCTGGCACATCCTGAGGATGATGGGCTCGCAGGAGAACAGGCTGTGCCCTCCTGTGGGGGCCACCCAGACACCCAAAATCCACAGGGAGCACAGCACCCAGCCCAAAGCCATCCTTCCACCCCAGGAATGGGGCCAGGAGATCTTCCAGCTCCTCATGGATCCGAAATTTTCACAAAAATATTCCCAGGCCTTGCTTGAGGTTCCTCCCAGCTGGAAGAGTTTCTGTGTTCAACATCCTCAGCTCAATCCAGACAGATGTGCAAGAAATCTTCCCTTCTTTTTCCCCCTCTCACTCCTCCGTGGCATGAATTAAATATTTAATATTCAACCACATTCCCACACTGTGGACCCCATGGTGGCAGGGCAGCGCTCCAGGGGCTTCCTGCTTTTCTCCTGGAAAACCTGGAGCACAAAACACAACAGGCAGAACAACTGAGAAACCTGGTAATCCACAAAAATTTTTAATATTTTATCTCTCAATTCCTAAAACTGCTTCAAGTTCTCCTGTGCAAGGCTACAAGGTCCTTCTGAACGTTTTAATCCGATTTTTTTATTTAATTTCTGGAGGAAATGAATGGAAGATGGAGGAATTGAATGGAAGAATCAAACGGAAGGATTTGATGGAAGATGCAAGAACTGAATGGAAGAAAAGCACCCAAAAATGGTGAAAACATGGGGATCACACGGATTATGACAGAATATTTTTAGAAAACCCCACACTTTCAACTTGGCCACACTGAAACCAGGCTGTTTGTGACTCACTCACACTGATAGCATCTCCTTCCCTGCACGGCCTCGGAGCTCCTCGGGAATAATTATAAAACAAAAACAAAAACCCAGGCACCAGCACCACCAACCCCACAAGTCCCAGCTCGCCACTGGCCTGCCCAGGGAGGTTTGGCTACCTGGGCTCAAATGTGGCATTTTAATCTGCTTTTTTGTTGTTGTTGTTGTTGTCCCAAACCCATTTTAATTGCACACATCCATCCTCCTCTCCATTCACAGAGCCCCAGGAGTACAAAAAAAGCCCATTTTTAATAACAATTTCGTCTTACAACGGTAAAATTTGCAAAATCCAGTCTCTAAGCAGCTGCTTTAAAGTGAATTATTGTTAAAAACGTAACAGAAATTTAGGAAACCACAAATATTCCATCAATATTCCCAAAAGCAGGCGACCACAAATCTGAACAGATTCCCAACCTTGAGACAATAGAGCTTTTCCTCTGAAAAAGTTTTTCCTTTCTGCCTACAATGAGAGATAGGAAGAATTTAATTACCAGACATGTGTTGTTATGCACATTTTTATTTACACAGGCCCATCTTATGGCCAGAAAAATTAAGGTTTTAAAACCTCGGTGCAGTTTGTGGGTTGGACTGGATAATCTTGAGAGGTTCCTTCCAACCTAAACAATTCTGGGCTTTTCTGTGAGAGGGGAAAGGGTTTGGCTGGAGCTTTTTGGAGACAGGCTGGTTAAAAACAAACATGCAAGGAGGGGGAAAAAAGAAAGACCAAGCTGCTAAAGATAACCACATTAAATTCAGTTTATTGACAGCTTTGCTTTCACAGGCTGCTTCTCCCTCTCACAGGGATTGGCAGGGAAGCTGTGGCTGAGGCAGCACTGAAATAAGGGAAAAAACAGAAATAGGAGAAGTTCTAAAGCCAGGAAAAACAAAACATGAGCCAAAAGAAAAAGGGAAAAAGAGAACTACCTACACACCTGAAGTGGTAGAAGCAACACAGCTCAAATCTCAGCTCGTATTCTGAAGGAAATGTTGCTGTGAAGAATCAACATACTGAGTTTAAAAAGATCCAAATCAACCACAATATTTAACTCATGTTTCATGTAACCACACCTGATTTTAGGCCAATTTCAAGATGGTATGAGCTTGGAAAGTTGTGTCCTTCTGATTGAGGAAATGTAATTTCTCAGATTGACTTTTCAATAATTTGGCAACTCTGGAAAGAAACAAGGAGCTGAGCTGCCCCATCTGCCAGGCAGCATCACCAGCCCTGGAGCCTTCCTGCACATCCCCAGCTCCTGAGCAGGAGGTCACAAGGTACAGGCAGATAAAACCAATTCCTGCTTAGTTCTGTGAAGTTCCCTGGCAGAAAGACTGGAAATAAATGGTCCCTTCCAACCCAAACCAGTCTGTGATCCCACATTGGACAAGGTGCTTAATCCCCCTTGGAATCCATTCCCTTGGCTTTAACATTTTAATAACAGTTCCCCAAATTTAAAAAAAAAAAAAAAAAAAAAATCTTTTTGAGTTTGTTGGCATCTCCAGAACTCTGGATTCATAATTTCTTTTGTTTTGTTTCTCCTAAACCAACCCCAAAGGATTTCATTCCCCAGTTTGAGTGAGGTCACCTTGCACAGTGGATGAGCAAGGGACTTCTTTTTGCTCACTGCAATTGAGGGGGAATTGCAGTGATCTGTAAAAAACCTTCACGAAAAAGGTTCAGAAGCAACCTAAGATGAACTGTGCTCACACCAGTTAAAGTCTGCACCACAAAAACTGGGCAAATCCAGCTCAGGATGTGGAGTTTTGGGAAAAAGTGCAAGACTGTTCCACAGAAATCATATTAATGACACACAAAACAGCAGGATCCAAACATATCCACCTCTCCTGTGCCTTCCCCACAGCCTCAAGCTGAAGAAAACATGCAGAAACAAAAATTCAATGAGCCACAAAAAAAAAAAATTAACTATGCAAAAAGCAGAAAAAATTTCATCTTATCCCTTCAGGACTATAAGATAATAATTCAAGTATCATAAATAAAATTAAGAATGTATTTATAAGTGGTGGGAAAGCACATCAAAACAGACAACCTGGCCCTGGGAAAACTGAAATAATTCCGGGTGAAATGAAGCAAAAAGAGAAGGATTCCATTGCGAAAGGAGCCCCAAGTTTTGCAAACCAGCCTATGGATGATCCATTAATTGGTGCAGACAGACGGGTGCTGTAATAAGCAACCCTCAGTGTCAGGAGAGCTCCTTGCCACAGATCCAGTTTGTGCACTCTTTGTTAAGCCTCTGCATAGGAGATTTTGTGGTTATTTTTGTATGTATATAAAAACAAAACACTTTCGATGACACCAGGGATAAAAAGAGGAGGGGAGGCCTCCCCTCCCACCACAAGCACTGGAAATAAAACGCAGGCAAAAGGAGCAGTTTGTTCCTGTGGTTGTGGATTTTTACATTATTTATCAGCAGGAGAAGCCCATCCAATTCTTGCTGGAAAGGATTAATTAAGACATGCACTGACAATTACTATAAACAGAGAAAATCAGGAGGAGAAAGGGTTGATTCCCACAAGGAGGTTTTTTTTTTTCAAAAACTACATTTCAAAGTCCCTAAGGGAGCAATGAGGAAAAAGAAAAACTCATCAGGCTTTAGAAAGGAAGGATGGGATTAATTCCAAGTTATCTGTCCCAGAGAAATGGGGAGATAAAACAACAAACCAGACTCCTCCTGGAGGAGAGGAAAATGTCCTCTCAGCCATTCCCCACCCAATTCTGACCCTGGAGACAGGAGATGAACTCATTCATTGCGTTTCCCCAGCCCTTTCCCACCCACAAAAGGAGAATAAATTATTCTCCCAACTCCATTCTAATTAATTACTCAGTGGAAAAGAAACTCCAGCGCTGTTCCACTCCTGCTCCATCTTGAGGGGCAGCCACACCATAATCCCCCACATCCCCTGTTTCAATTAGGAGCAAAGAGAAAGGATGGAAAGGCAGAAACAGCCCTGGCCAGACTTCCCACGATTGCCATGGAATCATGGAATGGTTTGGGTCGGAGGGGACTCCGAAGCTCATCTAATTCCAAGGGCAGGGATGCCACACGGAGGGACAGGTCTGTCCCCTCGCTCCGCGAGTTCCTATGCCATGGGAAGGGCCTGGAGAGGGAAATCCTGCAGCTCCCTGGCATGGGCAGCAGGCAGGCCGCCGGCTGAGCCAGCGTCCCTTTTGGGACGGCACAAGGAACAAGTGCACAGGCGGCCCCAGCATCCCCTCGCACCGCTGCCGCACGGCCGAGGCGCGGGGAGCAGCGAACCGTGCCCGGAACACCCGCACCGCGTTCCCGGAGGGATCCGGGGAGCGCACGGACAGCGCCGGCATCCCCCGAGCCCCCTGCGCCGGCATCCCCCGAGCCCTCAGCGGACGGCGGTGAGGCACCGGCATCCCCCGAGCCCTCAGCGGACGGCGGTGAGGCGCCGGCATCCCCCGAGCC
>VZSE01007384.1:0-71351 GCA_013398275.1 Promerops cafer
TAAAGTCACCCAAGCTCCACCTACATGTAAAGAAGTAGTGTAAAAGTAAGCTAAGAATGGGGAGAAGTGGGGGAAGACTCCAGCATAATTTCTGGGATCAGCTGAGGGGCTGAACCTGTCTTCTACCCCTCAGAGATGCCTTTTGGATAAAGAACTGTGTTCTCTGCATGTTCAATGATTCTCTTGAGCCAGCTTTTATTGGGGAGTAGTTGGTTAGTATACTGCTTTGAATTATTATTACTTTGAATATATATTTGCAGTCACATACTATCTCTGCCAATTCTTGAACCTTAAATTCTCACAATTTTACTAATAAAGAGTCTTCTTCTGTAAACTGTTATTGTGAGTCCTTCAGGGATGCTGGCAATCACTGGCAGTGGGTAAAGGTGTGGAGAGCCAGGATGGGTTTTTCTATTTGGTGTGTGACCCTGAACAAGACATTTGAACTGCCCTCCAATCCAGTGGGACTGTTCACTGAAGGGTTCCCATAATGGGATACTGACAGACTGATTGGGCACAAGGATCTTGGCTTTCCTGGGATGCTGACAGACTGATCAAACACAAAATGTTTGAGAAAATTTCTTCTTTTCGCAACACAGAGCCTAACAGAATAAAATATTAGGTAATTAAGAAGCAGGAAATGCAAATGACAGAGGATTTGTATAAATAAATAATATACATTTTTGTGCTAAAAAAAAGGAAGTGAGATCTTTCTACATAACAATAAAAATTTTATTTTCAAATTCCTGCACCTAAATGCCACCATTAACGAGATCAGTCTGAAGAATATCATACTTATTATATAGACTGCATTTGCATCAAACAAATGTGCTTATAAAATTTCCCATTACAAGTGTAAAAAAAAAGATCCACATCTCTTAAAAAATAATAAGTAAGAATACCTATTTATAGATAGGGCCTTAATCAAGTGACTAATTATCCAAGTGAAATACATCAGTAGCTATAAGTACTGAGGGCAGAACACAGGGTGAAAGAGATTAGTAATTGAGGTATGGCAAATTATACAGAACTTGCCAACCCATAGACAATGGAAGATGGAAAATTATTCGGTGAGTCAGGAGCTAGATCCAGATTTCCGCCATGGGAGTCTCCCCAACCCATCCTGAAATATAAGCATGCAGGGGTGGGAAAAGTGGTTTTTCCTGTGGCCTTATCTCCTCCTCTTGTAACTTACCTATTGGCCCTGTGGGGTTTCTGGAAGGAATTTTTGATCCTTAGGACCTTGGCAAATTTTTGTCACAATTTTATTTAAAATTCTAATCAGCCTTGTTCTAACATTTCAGCTATCATAAAATCTAGCTGCTTTCCTAAAATTTAGGATGACACTTGTAAAAGTATTTATGTCCTTGTCTAATTTAAGCTTTTTTGCATTTCCATTATAGCTGTACTACAGAGCAGCTACAATTCCATAGGAGCTACACTGCAATTATCAGTCCAAATAATCTTGAAACACACCGAGGACTCCGTATTTCCAAGGTTCCAATTACAGCAGGGAAATCTCAGTGATCAAGCGTTCTTCAGTTCATGTAAGCACTTTCTATTGGTCTTGACAGGCCTGGATGAAATGTCCCCTGAGAAATCTCAGACTGCTCAATTTGCCAGGTTTGATCTTCTGTTAAAGTCACAAACACAGCACAGAAACAAATGTGTCTAACTCTTCACTGCAATGTACCTCATCTATGATGTTAGGTTGAATTAACCATATTTGTAACAAAATAATTTTCCAAAAAGCTTAGTACTACAATGAGGCCATGGTGAACTGTTATGTTATGTTTGTCTCCAGTCTTTCCTATCATAATCTGAACAAGTCCCTATTTAGCCTACAGGAAATTTTACATTAAAGCACCTAGCAGGAACAAGATGACCTCTGTACATCATACACTGTGAAATCTCATCTGATATCTGGAGCAGGGGGAATTTTCAAGTGGCAAATCTCACTTGAGGAATTTTCAGCAGTTTACAGGACTTTTTGAGACTGTCTAGTTTCAAAGACTTATGGAATGATAGAATGGTTTAGGCTGGAAGGAACCTTAAAGATAATTTATTGCCAACCCCTCTGTCATGGGCCAGATTGCTTCCTTCTACTAGACCAGATTGCTCCAAGCCCCATCCAACCTGGCCTTGAACACATTCAGGGATGGGATGTCCACAACTTCTCTGGGCAGCCAGTTCCAATTCCTCAGTACCCGCACAGTAAAGAATTTCTTCTTAAGAAAGAAGTCTTTCAAAGACTCTTTCCTTTTGAAGTTGCTACCCCCTACTCTATCACTAAATTATTGAATTCAACATGTAACAAGTAAAGAAATATTTGAGCTACTTGCTTTGGGTCTGATCCTCAACTGGTTTAGGGTCATTAAGCTATCAAAGTAAATAGGACTATGACAATTTGCATAAGCTAAAAAGTTTACACTCTGATGAAAAAACCTATGTATGTCAGGTCAAAAAGACCTCACAGACAGATGATTTTGGACACTTGTATATTGTCAACAAGCTTAGCTGCAATATATGAAGAGACATGACAAGCACTGGTATTTGGGAAACCAGTCCTAAAGAAGAGAAGGATCTTTGAACAAAGGGGACATCAGCTTTCTCTCTGGGTAACTAAGTTACACTTTTCTGGGTTACCTGATTTCAGTGGAGGCCCATGACAGCACCGCCCTCTTGGCCATATCCTGGCTGCATATACCTCTGTGTATTTTGTCTAACTAATGTGCTCTATTTAGTATACTAAGAAAGAAGGAAAAGAGAGAACTGAGGAAAGAAAGAAAATCAGTGGGTTTGCCTTATTTTTCCAAGAAAACTGAAGGAGCAGAGGAATGAGCTGGAGAGCTGCTTTAACAGAGCAAAAGAATTACCTTCAGATGGGAGATGAGAAAACAGGTCTGGGAGTGTGAGTGTTTCTTTTGGGCAGAGAAGAAGGAGTATATACATTGAGATGAAACTAAACTGGAACTGGACTATTTTACAATATTTGCCTAGAATAATCTGAGAATCAGTGTATTCTACTTGACGCTTAGTCATCAATAGTATGGGGGTATTTTGACAAGCTTAGTAAGAACAGGAAACTGAAAACATTCTGTAAATACCTTTCCTCATAGATGTTGCAAACAACCTCTTATATATGGTGATACATATGCATATGCATCAATAATTATATGTACATATTTGGCATTTTGGAGTTGTTTCTATTGAATATTTACAAACACCCAGATTCAAAATATTCAATAGCTATTAAATTGCTGGCAGAATGGAATGGTTACTGGCTATTTAAAAAATGAGATGAGAATTTTTTCCATACAAATGAGTATTATGATAATTTAATAAGACTTTTTCAGTACAAAATGCCTATGTTCTTTGAATATGAGTTTACTAATTATGGGTGTATAAGACTAACATTTTTGTGATTTAACCCCATTCAGCAACTAAGCCCCAGGCAGCTACTGACTGGTGGGATGGGGGGAGAGAATCAGAAGTCTAAAAGTCAGACAGCTCATGGGTTGCAATAACATCAGTTGAATATGGAAAGCAAAAGCAGCTCATGCAAGAAAAGCAAAGGAAGAAATTAATTCAACAGTTCCCATTGGCAGCCAGGTGTTCAGTTATCCTCAAGAAAACGGCTTCGCCACATGTAACTGTGACTTGGAAAGACAAATGTGTTCACTCTGAACATCCTTCCCTACTTCATTCTTCCCCTAGCTTCATATGCTGAGTGTGATACCAGAGGCTGTGTAATGTCCTTTTGGTCAGCTGAGGTCAATTTTCCTGGCTGTGTCCCCTCTGAACTCCCTGTGCATCCCCAGCTTCCTCACTGGTGGGGTGGGGTGAGCAACAGAAAAATCCTTGATGCTGTGTAAGCACTGCTCTGCAACAACAACATACTTGTGTAATCACTTATAATAGCATCACAAATTCAAAATGTAGCCTCATACCAGCTACTGAGAATAAAAATAATTCTATCCAAGTCAAAACCAGCATAAGCTCTGTGGATAACTTGTTTGGAAACTATTAGGAGTGTAGAAGCTCTTCTAATATGTGAAATACAAATTAGATAAGAATTCATTCTGTTAGATAACATTCTTACAACACTTTGAAAGGGAAACCCCTTGATTTCATATGATAAAGTTCAACATAAATTTAAGCAATGATAGCATATATCTTTCCTGTTTCATTTCTCTGAATCTCTAAATTTCAATATTGGGCTGTCATGTTATGCCTCCTGAATTTAAAAATGAAATATTTCAACAGAGACAGACACTATGAAAATAGACACTATGAAAATTATCCTGATAGCTCTGCCACTGTTTGAAACAGCTGAATTCCCAGTGTGCCAGTTGTCATCTCTGTTATCAGCAGAGGCATTTATTTCCGTACTCAGAGTGTAGCACATTTTAATGACTGAAATACAAGAAGACATGCAAAACTGATTTTGCATTCCATGCCCTTAAGCAAGCCTATTATCCATGTTGTGAAAACAGCAAGTTAGCATTTTTGTTGTAATTATTTGAGCTGATTATGTATTATGTTTCTACTCAGAGGCATTTTCTTCCAAAGCAGTTTATGCAACTACTAGCTGAGAAAAGGCAAAGCAGCACTCCAGAGGTATCAGCCTTAAGATAGTCTCATGCAAGTTTCCCGTGACAAAGCTGGCATGATTTATGGTTGAAAAAAGTCCACAATGTACATATTGTGTGTTGCAGATAAGAGTGATTCAGGACTGCCTGTGAAACACTTTTTCAACACTTACACTAAGGATTATAATAATTCTTTAACTGTATGCTCGTGTATGTTTATGCTGAGCAGGACTATGATACCAGTGTCATCCAGAGATTTAAAAGGCAATGTTTTAATTAACCAGTAGATTCCCTACAGTAACGGGCCACTGCTTCACTAATGCACATTTCCAAAAAAATGTATTTTTATGAAATAAAAAAGAACTCCGTGAGTGTCATTTTCTCGAAGAAATGCTTCTGCAGCTGTTAGGAAGAGGTGAAGCCTACTGCAAAGCTCACATTTACTTGTTCATTTAGTAAGTTGTAAGACTTTTATCCTACTTTTCCTTCATACTGGTCTAAGTGCAGAAAAGTACAAAGAGATCAGCAGTGGAGATGGCTTGCTGGAAAAATGAAACAGCTGCATTGCTGACTGAAAAGTGCTGCCACCCTGTTATCTTGAGGTCATTGTAGCAACTGTCCTTATCTGGGCCTGGAGCATAGGGATGGGGACACCTGGTTTCCTTTCTCTTCAGAAG
The DNA here is from genome assembly GCA_013398275.1 of Promerops cafer. NCBI lineage: Eukaryota > Metazoa > Chordata > Aves > Passeriformes > Nectariniidae > Promerops > Promerops cafer. The sequence continues at coordinate 5,270 of VZSE01007384.1, forward strand.
ATAGGGAGTAGTCCTCACCCTGCAGAAAGAAAAAGCCCTGATTACTATTAGGGAGGGGTAAGAGGGCAATTTTGGCTAGATGAGTCCACACAAGGAACTGCCCCAGCTGTGTAGCTGGGAGAGCAGGACAGGACAATCAGGTGTTTGTTGCAGAGCCCTTTAATGACAACAAAGACTGGCAACCAGAACCAGTGTCAAATCATCTGGGACACTGGAATTCCCATCTGAAGGCAGAAGAGCTGTCTTAAGGAGTAAGGAGTCAGTAGCCCTTGTGTTGTGGGAGTAGAAAAAAGAGTGGAAAAAACCACAGGTGGAAACATTGAGATAGACCCATCTGTGCAGAAGATGTACAGCCACCCATCAAACACAGCCAAGTCTTGTTACTAGGGTGGTGAGCAGACACATAACAAACAACCAGGCCTCAGGAGATGTATATAGGGGTGCAGTCATAATAAATATAGCATTAACTTCAGCAATCTGGCTCTCCAAAGGGGTGTATATTCTGTTTGTAATATTAACTCTATTGTCTGGACCTTAAGGAGGAAGTGTACAATAATGAATGTAAAGATTTTGAAAGGAATTCATAGAACTAATCAGGATTAACTACCCAGTTAACCTCCACTCATCAACTCATTCTCAAACCATAACAAGTAAATTAAGAAAACTATAAACAAAAATTGCTCAAAATTCATACCAAAAGTGTAATCACTAATGGGACAATACACAATTAAACAGTCTTCAAAATCCATAAGGAAAAGTCATGACTATTACAGCTTGAAATCAGTAAAGGGGTAAAAACATTCACAAGGTATTCCTTTTTGTTAGCCAGGCATATTCATACATATAACTGCTGGCCTTGAAAATAGTTGCAAAGGTATTTTTTTCTGCTCTGAGACAGTTTTTGTATATGATAGCTCTCCTAACAGAGAGCTCATGTCTCTCCTGACAGACTATTTCAAAATTAGTTGTTGGCTATGTTGACCTCTAATTACATAGCATGGAGGAAAAAAGGTAATGAAGTCCAATTAATAATGAAAAGCCCTATTTGATTCTAAAACATGATATAAAAAGAATATATTCTGGGTTGTTATCAATGTGTGAAATGTGTTGTGAAACTTATTACATAATGGCTTTCAACTCTTTTTCTTAAATTACTTATTTGGGAAAAAATTGTACATAAAATTGCTTTTTATTGTACTACTTTAAAATTATTGGTATAGACAACTATCATTGTTTAAGATGACAAAAAAGTGAAAACTTCAAAAGGGAGTTGTAGACTAAATGTCCAACAATGATTTTAGGAAATTTAGTTTTTGTTTGGAATTAGGTTTGATAATTCCAATTTTAAAAAATATTCATTTTATTGTTCTTTGCAATATCTTTTTATTAGAAGTACCAAGTGCATTTTTGAAAATACATCTTACACATACCAAGTGTAGTTTTAAAAATACATCTTACACATCAACATATATAAATTAAAATACTGCTAGCATACAATTGCAGTACTTAAAGTATGCTGCAGAATAAAAAATACAAATAGATAAGATTTTTGAACATAACTAGTGACTCAGATTCTGTTATTATTTGGGTTCTTAGTTGATTTTCTTTACGAGGACTTACTTTGAAAGTGTATTTGAACATTACTTCCAGAAAATGGGCCAGTTCCATCTTTTTCCTCTTAATTTGGACCTGACTTGGGGCACATAAAAGCTGCAAATTGCTTTTGAGTGCTTGAACATTGAAATAGATTAAAGTTACCAAATGATGAAAGGAAGAAGGGAGAGAGATAGTGATAAGAACACAGAATAAAATAAATTATTATTATTTAAAATAAATTTATAAGAAAAAGATTTTTTCAGATCTACTGTTGAAAAAGATACAATATAATTGAATGAATTTTAAATATTTTTTTTAAAAATTCTAGATTCTTCTTTGATGAAGAATGCTGACAGTGAGGAAGCAAAGAAAGTATAGGTAATAGTGTGTGCTATGATTAATTTCAGCAGGTAATTAAACCCATGACTGGATAGCCCATACAAGGTGTATGAAATGGAAGAGGCTGTGTGTTGTGAAGAACTGAGGAGAATAAGCATTCCACAACAAAACTGAAACCTTTGGAAATGTGAGAGACTTAACTGTATGCTGCATATAGGTTCATAACTGCAAACATGCCATGAAAATGAGAGCGAGTGGATAAGATGAGAAATTTGAGAACCAGGATCATATGGACTATTTTACATTAGTGAAGAGTTGATGTCCAATTTTCTCTAAAAGCAATAAGAGAAAACACTAATATACTGTTCATGTTCTCAAGGCATCTCTATAGGTAAGGGTGTATCTTTATGTCAAAGTTTATGTCTTAAAGAGAAGTTGTATAAGTCAATTAATGGTTGTTTTCAAAAATGGAAAAGAGTACCAAAACAAATTGAGAACATTTCTCTAATGCAATATCCTCAGCTTTTTAGATGGCTAGCTGTTCTGCTGGTTTTCTGTAATGTTGTGCATCGTATCTCACGAAGAGTGTGGCTTGTTAGAAACAACATTTTTTGCCTAAAAGTACAGATTCTATACTTCTAACATGTTATTCTATATTTGAATACTAGCAAAAAGGGTAATTTGTTAAATATTATTATGCTTTCCCTTCCTCCAAAACTACAAAAAGCTGAGGGGGAAAAAGTAATTCATAAGAAGCAGAAACTGAAATATTCTATCCCAGTACCTGGGTTTCTGATTGAATGTGCAGTTTTAAAAATTTTAGAGCTTCAATATCTTAACAATATAAGTTGAGATATCTCTATGTTCAACTAAAAACTTTATGTTAGTTCAAACCCCAAATTATTTTGTGCTAGCATAATGAAGAAACTAGTATCATAAGGCCAGCTAACTTAAGAACTTTCTACACAATGAGAGAAAGGTTTCAAATCTCTACTCAGAGTAATCTGTCTTTCTGTTCCGTCTGTCTTCAACAATGGGTCAGGAGACAGAGTGCTTTTATTCATGCTTCATCATTGTTTTAATTTGAATGGCCAAAAAACTCCCAAATTTCTGGCTGCTTTGCTAATTTTTTAGGAAACCATATTCTGACTACAGGGGATCTGATGCTGACTTGGAGCATTTCATCTCTTATGTAATCATATTTAGCTCTTTTTTCTCCATCATTGTCAAAAATATCCAGATCCAAAAATCATCCTTTCCATTAGTGCAAAATTTTCCCCAATTTACTTCTTCCTGGCTTTTTTGTCTTTTTTGTTGATGATTTTCCTGTAGCACTTATGGTGCCTCCTTCCTGCATTTTTTTTTTATTCAGAAATAAATCAGCTAAGCAAAAAGACCTTTCAAAAACCTCCTCACACCAGAAGTACCAGCATTTATTTTTAGATATAAAGTCATTCCAATAAGAATAGAACATTTAATGATATAAGGTTTAACTATAAAAGCATAAAAGTTTAGAAACCTTATCAGTTCTATTGCCATTACATTGTTGTCAATCTGTGCAATACTAAATCCCATTGCAACTTACTTGGAATTTTAAGAAATGTCTGCATTGGAAAGACGACTGAGATCACATCTTCAGAAACACTTGGGGGTTTTGTTTGTTGGTTTTTGGTTTCTTGCTTTTAACACACCTCCATGACATTAATTACTTGTTAAATATCCAGTTCAGGTTACAAACTAATCTGTCCATGTTTTAGGTAGTCTTCATTTATCTCCTAGTGAACAGGCAGCTCTACTATAAGAAAGAACCTAAATAAAATCTCTGGAGTGAAATATTCAGAATCTGTGTCTGTCAGCACATAATTTGCCAGTCACTGTATATTCTTCTCTTGAGCAACCTCAATATTATTTGTAAAGCTTAAGAAAATACACAAGTAATCAAGTAAACATTCATTAATGGGGAAAATATTCATCAAATCAGAACAAAAAAACTTATAATAGCCAGGTAGGTGTAAAATGATGTTTGGTTTCAGTTTGTTGGTTTTTGTTTTTAATTTAATGTATTACACCTTCTGGAATTAGCAAATTAACAGATCAAAGGAAAGCTTCTCTCAGCAGATAAAAAAAGAAGTGAAACATGAACAGAGAAATTGCTATTTTGTGGAGACATACCTGAGTGGAAGCAAAGAGGACAGAGACAATAAAGAGCCCAAATAAACAAAAGGAAGAAGTAGATATGGCAGTATGTTCACTCAAGTTCATTTGCCTTAGCTAAAAGACAATAAAGAAACAAATAAATGCTTTGCTTAACTATTTTAACTAACTAACTGCTTAACTGAGCAGTTAGACCTCTAAAAGAAGAACACAAAGTCTGGTGACTCGGGCTTTTCTATGTCATTTTATTTTATTTGTGTGATTTTTTTTATGTTGCCATATGAACTCCTTAAGCTGGATTTTTTTAATGTGTAAAATAACTTTAAAATGAAAGCCTGTGTTTACTGCAAGCCTCCATTTTTATTTTATTCTTTCATAAAAAATATCTGATACTTTGCTTGTTTCATTACTTTTGGTAATGTGAAAATTTTAATTAAGTATGGTATTGCAGCAATCAAGGGGAGCACTAAAAAAACACAGACAGATAGAAGGTAGTAAGGTTTTATGTCACTGAATTTGTAGTAAAGTCCAACAATTCACTTTCCCAAGCAGGAAAAATGTGGCTTGCTTTTACTTGAAAACACTACACAAATTGGAAGTAAGAGAAATTATCGATAACAAATGCTGTTGATTTCTGTGCACCACAGTATCTACATACAGAGTACTTTAAAATTCAGCTCAGTTTTCAGCAAGCTTTTTGTACTAATAAAAAAGTATAGTACATGAAAGCATTAATAGACTTGGATTGGCTGATGAAGGAGAAATTTCTGAGCTCAGAATTCAGTTTTGTTATATGACCCCTTTTTGGCCTTAGTTTAATGGTGGAAGCAGTAAATAATATGATGTAATCAGATAGCAGGAACAATAGTGAGAGTTGAGTTGCTAAGCCTAGAGGAGAAAAACTGAAGTAGAGTTAAAGAGATGACATAAGCTTTGCTTTTTTTGGATAAACCTTAGCTTTCTGCCATTCAAGAAGATATCAGATATACAAGGCCATTTTCAAATTTCTCCTTTTGACGATATAGTCATTTATGAAGAAAGAAAGGAAAGAAAGCTACTTGATAGCACTGTGAAGGGTCTTTCCTATAAATTGGACTTTCACTTGGTGCACTTGCCCATTCTGGAGAATATATGGTTTAATATTTTCAACTTCTTTCCAGTACATAGTTCTTTCCAGTATGTAGCAGTTTCCCATATGTAGTTCTTTCCAGTATGTAGTTCTTGAGACAACAGCAATGCTTCCTTTTTCCTATGATCTATTTTTGCATAATTGTGATGAAATTATTTTTCATCCCTGAAGCAAGAATGGCTGTTTTGTGATCATTCAAGCCTATGCATCTTTGAAGAATTTAACCACAGCTGAGTAATTTTCTTTGGTGATATTCAGAGCAGTGATATTGTTTTTTCCTTTGGTATTTAGGTTAGTGTGCATATGTTTATCTCATTGAAATAACTCAGGAATAGTTATCAAATCATTAGTCTGAACAGGTTCTATATACTTTTTTAATTATAGACATTTCTGATTAACAGGTAGATAAGGCATGATTAGCAGTCCAAACTATTACGGAACAAGAACCTTTCTCAAAACTCTTAATGTCTATTTTACTCAAAAACAAAGAACAGTTTCCTTGACACAATTACTCCTTTCTTGCTTTTCTTCTGAGGAATGGAAGATTTGTAAAGCTGCATGGCTATATTTTCATTATTTGGGCAGCAAACGTAACAATGGAAGAAGTTCTAATACTGCTGGGTCATATTTACACTGAGTTTTTAGGGATCTGATAAGGTGTTTCTTGATACTGGAAGCAATAAATAATTAGAGTGAATGGGGAGAGGTATGAGAAAGAGAGCAAAAATACATGAAAGGGTCAATTAAGGACTTCATAAGTTAGAGAAAATTCTGTAAAATTAATGAAGAGACAAACACATTACAAGGAAGATGATTGGTTGAAAAAATGAATTACCAGGAAAAAATTGTAAACAAGTAACATAGATTAACACATATCCATAGGTAGTTTTCACTGACAAGAAAATATAAATTTAAAAATTGTAATAAACGAAAATGGAAGTAATTTTACTTTGGCTAAATTTTCTGATGTGGTAAGCACACTTACAGATTCTTACATTAGAGCAGAAGTTTTACAGTGATGGTACTATGAATCTTTTAATTTTTTTTTTTAAGAAAACACATCTGTTCATAAGTTTTCAAGACTTCTGTATAAGGGTTTACTTCAAAGAAAAATGAAACTTCCTGACATTTATAAACCCAGAAACATTTCAACCATCTCTTTCTGGAAAATCAAAGAAATCAAGTGCACTGTGAACATGAAATAACAGATTTAAGTAGCACAATATGTTGTATGGCCACAAATCAAATCTCTGATAGACACAATTGCAAAAGACCCAAAGTGAAAAAAGAATCTGGAAGGTTATTATCTTCAGCCACATTCCCAGCATTAAGAAACTGAAGAATAGTGCTTTATAGGTCAAACATTGTCCCCCTAAAGAGGCTTAAGTAGTTTAGGGAAGTTAGAAATCATTTAAAGGGAAGATAAAGTCTTGATTTGAAAAACTCATGTATGACTCATCTAGTATTATTCCAAAAAGACAGTCTTTGGAAATCAAAGAGAATAGATTCTTAGAATTAGAAATAACAGCGGAAAAATTACAAGATTGTGCACAGAAAAAATGGTGGATTATAAATTAATCGTTGACATGTTTGTATAAAGATTTCCAGGTGTGTTAGGAATTAAGCGCATTCAGAAATCAGCAACAAGTTCATTAAGAGCTTGTTTGGTTACCCTTCCAGTATCTGCATAAGTATCATACATGTCTATTTCAGAATCAGCATATTTAAATTCTCTTATAGTCCCATAAGGTATATTTTCAAATACTCATATCTGTGTCCTTTGTTCTAGGTTCATTTCAAGACAATATCTTTTGTCTTTCCCTCATTATACTTTCCTTATCCAGGTTTCTTCTTAGTCCACTTCTAAGAGAATTATGCCTGGTTCATTTTCTTTCAGAAATATACAGAAATTGAACTAAAGTGAAGATATCTCTTGTTAAGGCATAAAAATGTATAGCACATCTTATAAATGTACTTTTGTTCAGATATTTATTCATATATATTTTTCAATAAAAATATTTTCTTTTTCATCCTGTTTTGTTTTATCCTATTGATTCAATGACACATCACCTTCTGAACTTTTTCTGCATATAAGGACTATTGATCTCATTACAACACTCAGGGTTTGGGGGGACATTATTGCTTTCCACTGCTGCATTTTTTCAGGCCATCAGTGCATCTGCTGTCATGATGACAACCTGTCATGTGGAGACAGCCCCTGTAGGGCACAGACAACACTGTTACCAGCCACTGATGATGTTGCATTTCATCTCAGCCAGGTTTCTTGTTGCCCCTAGGACAACGCAGCTGCATAATGGGGTTTACACATGTCACTTCTTCTAAGCCATATTACTGAATATTTTTTGACTAACGTTGTGGATAACACCTCTGTAAAGGACATATTAGAATTACACTGGGTCTTCTCTTGGGATTTGATGCTAACTGGAGTGCTTGATGATCAGGAGTAGACTGCCACACATACTAGCATGAGAAACTTGTGCAAACATTGATGGAAGTCTCCAGTCACTTTCACTTGCCATTTTGAGTCAGTATCTGAATACCCAGAGGTTATTTTATTAGCTTATGTATAAGTTGCTTTTCTTAAGGAAAACAATCCTCAGAGTCAATAGATTTATGAAATGGAAGTCATGCATACAGACATCAGGATTTAATGCAATCTGTGAATCAAATCAGATTGGTACTTCTGAGTACCTCTGCAAACTTGAAAAAAAGCTTTAAAATGTCGTTGGAAACAATAATCTTAATCATTCTGTCATCTTCAGATTTCAAGACTGGGTTTCACTGTGTTGTAAATTACTTACAAATACTAACTAAAACAGAAAGAGTGCTAGAAAGAATTGAATGCTGACACTTTCCACCTCTTATCAACAAGTAAACCATGACAAAGGGTCTGTGCAAGCCAGTAAAGAAGTAAATGCAACTTCTAAGGCTGTGCACTTGAGACATGAAATAATAGAACCATATATCACATGGTAGGCAGCAAACGCCTAGGTCATGAATTGAAAATAATGAAGATGTAGAAGTCTAGTCTCATGTATGGCAAGCTTTGTAGATATGAGGTAATTTCAAGTAATGGTATTGAAAAGCTATCACCCACAGAATTATCTTTTTTTGTTGTTGTTTAAAAGTTTTCATATGTTCTCTCCACAAATTTGGGATGCTAATGTCCATTCACTAAAATATTTCCTGTTGTGACGCATCTCAACTCCCAAGTCAGATCCAAAATATTTGGCAAAATTTTATTAAGAGGGGGTTTTTTTGGACCTTTTCAAAATGACTGTTTCAAAGTCAATAGAAAAATGTCTTCCTACAATTATGAAGACTTAAATGAAGAAGAAAACTCTTAAGGGAAGTTTTAACTAGAAATTCCCCATGTCATCACAGGCATTGGTGTTAGGGTTTTTTCAGTGTATGTTCTTTATTTTACCTAGTTTCATGTTTAGTATATTTGTATAAATACTTGTGTCAATGTAGTGTTTTCACTGACTTGACCAGGTTACTAAAGCATGGTTATCTGCTGATACAATACAATCTGATGATACTTTTCTCCAGTGGTTGCTGTGAAGTCCTAAAATTCATGGTTTATCATGTATTTACTTATTAAATAAAAGGTAAAATCAAGACTGATTTATTAGATCCAGGATCACATCTCAGCAAGGAATATAGGTTAATGTGACTATGGTACATTAGCAAACAAGACAACATACCAAAGGCAGATCTGCATAGTAAAACAATTGATAGAAGACTCAGTGTATGCACTGTGCATGTTTGTTAGGAATGGGAGAGAGGTGTGGACTTTACACCCAGGACTGAATGTTCACACGTGATTGAATAACATTAAGGGGGCTCCTAAGGCACATTTTTCAATTTATTTTCACCTGCAATTAATCCAGTTTGTATAATCTGCAAATACCCTGTGATATAAATGAAGGCATGAGAAGCAGTAACACTTAGGAGTTTTACTTGAAAAGCACATTCCTGGTGCAAATTCACAGCACTACTAACGTACACATACTCTGTTTCAGCTTTAGAGCTTGACTAAGTCCACCAAACAAAATGGAACTGGGAAGGGAAGGGGGTGAGGGGAAGCATTAAAAAGCATATCTACCATGAGCATATGAAGTATCCCAATTAATTTCTGTGCAAGAAATGCACAGAAACATGAGGAGCTAGAGGTCTGGTGCAGAACTGTGAATAAATAGTGCTTGCCTTCACAAAGTGTCTGTCTTCATTTCTTCTAAATGCATAATGAAAGCTTTAGATGGCCAAGACTAGAAACACTTTGCCCTAGTATCTTCTGTAAGTTACACCCAAGTTCCAAACCTTCATCCCATGAGAACAGAAACATTTCAAAAGTTTTGCATAAATTATCACCTTCACATCATGGAGACAAATAGAAGGTTTTCAGACAAGGTGGCTAATTATTGCTGAATCTTATTCTTTGTGGTAATTGTTTCTGCAATACCTCTTTCTTTGCTTGCTGCAATACTGCATTTCTTCCAATACTTGATAAAAAAAAAGAGCCTTATATAGATTTTTTTTTTTTTTGCCATGGGAAATTATTAACTTTGTTCTAAAGAGAATCTAGGCTCTACTGGAGGTTCTCTTGACTATTGCATGAACAGTGATTTTTCACTTTCATTGTGCTTTAGTATGTTGAATTACTCCATGTACTTTATTCAATCAGTTTCAAAAATTCAACCAGATTTTGTATCATTACACTTACAAAAATGATAGAATACAGCAAGAAAATAAATAAACAAAGCACAAAAAAATATAGCCACATTCCTTGAATCTCCTTTAATACCAAATTGAAAGATCAGGTTCCAGGCTGCTTTTTACTACTTTTACTTTGTAGTACATGGTATCTCATTGGTATCAAGTGGCTGTTTTGTGCCACTTTCATGTGTCCATGATGTACACTTTTGAATGTAACTATCCTCATGATTAATGCTAAAGTTCCCAAATAAATCAATATATAATTTGTTGGTGGACAAGTAAAACTTATCTTCTTTTTCAAGTAAATGTACAAAAAGTTTTAAAATCAACTGTCATTCTAAATATTTCTGTCCAAAAAAACCATCCTAATGAATTAATATTTAAAGGATCAGTCATGCAAGTTTTATTTCAATGCATTTGATTTTTTTCTGGACTGAAATGATTAATTCAATTCCAGTTATAATCTGCCTGGTGAAGATATATTCGAAAAACAACCTGTGTTCAAAGAACTGTTGGCATGGTAATTTATTCTCATTTAAAATCCAAATTATAGCTCATTAGGGATCCCATATTCTGGAGGGAATGCCCATCATTGGTTTTGTTAATGATTCTCTAACACTATAATTCTGTATGAGTACATGCATTAATTTACATGTAAAACTACCAGTATGATTAAACTAGATTTGCTGTAATGTCACAACCTCTAGAACTAAATTTAGATGAAGACAGAAAGAATTCTGTCTTCAATATGTAAAAAGATTAAAATCTTAAGCTTGAACTGACCTGTTTTTACTAAAAATCTGGAGGAAAATAATTAATCTATTACTTTGTATGGTAATACAATAGATAATATATAAATTACTGCAAAAAATATTATTCAATTATTAATTTTAATTATTATTTTACCTAGGTGAGTGGATTATTTTTTTAAACTTTTTTTTAAGAATACCTTTTTTTAGCAATTACTGAGAACAGCTATGATTGTATTTTTAAGGTAATTTTGTGACTTGGAATTCAAGCGGGTAACAAAATAGTGTAACTCATTTCATCTTCATTTTAGATGTAAAAGTCAGGGTAGTTTTTGCATAAGTGACACTTCACAAGTGTTGGTGTTGTATTAAAGGGCTAATGAAAAATATTACTTAGACAATTATAAAGAAAACAGGAGATATGATTCTTGTGACATTTTGTTAGAAGAATAAGGATGCAGAATTAAACATTTCACCATTACCCCACTCCTTTGACACTTTCTCACTCTTGTGCAAGGAAGTTGTAAAATCCTAGTGATTCTAATTTGTTTTATTTGATGCCCAGTTTGACAATTTCCATGTAGAGCTATAACTTAGAAGCAAGTCATGAAACAACTAGAGGTTTGGTCAACTACTGTTTTGTAAAAGAATTTGTTTTATTTTGCTTTGGTGTTACTCAAAGGTGAAAGATACACTATTTTGTCCTGAGGTCTGTCTAATACACCATCTGATTTACAAGTGAAGGCACAGTGGTTGTCATGGGATTTCATAACAGAAAACTATATGTTATTATTAAATTAAGATCAGTCTTATGGGCAGTTCCCAAAACAATTGAATTATCACACTGATATCAAAATGTAGTATTAGTTTACAAGTTTTGTGTGCGTCTGACAATAATGTAATTTTAAAAAATCCCGTTCCTGTGTAATCTTGTGTTAGGTGGCTGCCCCCTCAGACATGCTACAAGTATTTTTTTTGGCACAAGACTAAATGGCAGGGGAAAATTGACAGTTTTCTAGCATGACTTAGCTGATTTAGTTGGGTATCTCCTTACAAGGCTCAAATGTGCAAAGAGCATATTTTAAAGTAATGAGCTATGCAGTGATCTGCAAGCTGAGAACTACTAATTCCTTCCTGTTCTCCAGTGACACTTTGACCTGATGCTATAATTACTGCCATGGATAAGCGATAGGTAGAAGCCACCAACAATCAGAGGTAGTACTTCAAACAGGAAAGATGGGGCAGTGTCCAGTAGCTGTGAAGTGATTTGAGGGAAATTAAAATAAAGAGCAGCTTTGTGATTGTGAGGGTAAGTTGCCCTAAGAACTTTATACATACTGAATCCTCTGCAACAAATGAGAAATGTTTCTAAAACTGAACGTTTTCAACTAAATATTGCTATGCTAGTCTGAGGAAAAGGCTACATGAAATCTCTAGCTTTATGGAGGATTTTTAATTCTTAATTCCCAAGTCTCATTTCTACATCTTAACTTTCTGTGGCTATTGAGTTTCTCTAATATTTTATCAACAGGTTGTAGATATTCCAAAAGGGCAAGACTTTAAATTCTATATGACTTGTTCAGATATTATTTTTGGAAGCAAGAATACTGTGAGCATACTTAATGACAAAATGTATTCAGAAATACAATGCATGCAGGTCTCTTTATATGTGTCATCAAAGGACAGCTTTAAGTTTTTGCACACTGTAAAGTTCTTTCAGTCAAAACTGTATGGAAAGTCTTATGTTTCATGGTACCATGAGGATTTCCAGGGATCATTGAGTATGATCTTTAGTTCACTCGAATTCACAGTTAAAATTAAAATGACTGATACTGAATCATAAAATCTGACCTGCAAAGGATCATTGCTAACTGCTTTTCTTTTACAACTGTATCATTTGAATTTGTCTTACATGATACCAGAATAATAACGACTGGATATACTGCAGTGAAGTCTTATCCCAAACCCCTCAATGCTGGGTTTTATTTTATTAAAATGGTTTAAACACAGTAAAGTCTGCCTGTCTTCAGAGCATGGGATCTGGGAAAATTGTTCAGACATTTTCAAAGTTGCAACTCTCTGAACTGTCTACTTATTTTTCTTGAAAGACTACTTTTTTGAACTTGTTCTTTTTCCCCTGAATGATAATCATGTACCTGGCACACACAGCCTCTGACATATGCACTCACAGCTGTTTTAAAACACTAAATCGTTTAGCCATGTTTCCTTTTATATATAAAGAGGTATAATTTGTGCAAATGCAGTTTAATAAGCAGACTAATTATAATTTGCACATTTAGAAATACACTAAATTTTGTTTCTGTTTCAATTAAGTAATTGCCTAATTATTCTATAAACAGAATTAGCTAACATAGAAGGAACCAAAAATGCAAACAGGAATTAAATCATTCACTAAATGGTTCAGCAAAGTGAAAGGCACTGCATGGTCTCTTTTACAATTTCCAGCAACGTTTTCTTGTTAATGCCCTGATTCAGCAATGCATTTATGTGTTTGAGCAATTTTCAGGGTCCCAAGGGTCCTGCCAGCTGTGGCCAGCCATGTCCAGCCCCTGGGCTTCCTCACCCTGCCCACAGCCCAGGACCCCATGTCAGAGCCCTGGGGCCAGCAGCCCCTGCCCCAGTCACCCCAGAGCAGCAGGGCCGGTCTCCAGCTCTGCCCTGCCCTGCCACAGGGCCTCATCCGAGCCCCGTCTCTGCCTGTGCAGGGCTGGGGCTGCCCCCATCCCTGCCGGCTGCCCTGCTCCTGGCTGGGGCTGCCCCCATCCCTGCCGGCTGCCCTGCTCCTGGCTGGGACAGCGGGACAGTCCCTGGATGCCACACCCTGCCTGGCTATGCGCACAGGAGCCCTGCTGGGCCAGCGCCCAGCCCCAGGTCACTGCCACCCCGAGCTGCCCTGCAGCATTCTCCATGGATGGGTGGCTGTCATCCAGCACTCCACAGCAAAGGCACCTGGCATGTCCCTAGGGAAATTTCAGAGAGGTCCCAGATGCAGCAATATCACTTAACACGAAGCAATCTGCAGCATGATGGCAAAGGGTGTCAAGTAAATGAAAGGCAGACCAGCAAGAGTCATGGTTTGGGACTCTTGTCTGGAGTCTTGTGAAAAGTCCTAACAGTACTACAGTCTCTCACAAAATTGGAGAGCTGTATTACAGTGTTGAAATTTGGGAAAGACACCTCCTGTGAGGATGTAAGTGGACCTTCTCTTCTGTGGTTTCTGAGCTGGCTCCAGCCTGTCTCCCGCCAGCTCAGAAGAATGTAGAAAGACCAAATGTCTGACTGCATAATGTGCCCACATGCCTCACCTGAGCATTCAGCTTGGTTTTCCCCTCATAAGCTCTGAAAAATGTTGATTCTACCAGAACTTTGAGGTTGATGAAGTTGGATCTGTGCCTTTACATGAGTTCCCAAGAAAGACTAAGATGATTTTAATGTTTAAGGAAAAGAAAAAAGGAAAAAAATCCTCATAACAATATACACATCAAATATTTTGTTCAAGACTTAAAATGTGTTTTCACTTTCCTAATTACATGAAGATCTATGTCTTCATAGGCTGCTCCTCTTTGTAGATTTTTTTTTAGATATACCTCTTTGTAGATTTTTTCTATTTGCTCAAATAAATATGGAATGTTTTCTTACGCTGAATAATCAGGAGTTGAAGACTGTTAATGGTATCTGTGGGTGCGTTTGTTGAAACCAGTGGTAAAAAAAAATAATCTACTTAATTCAGGGTACTATATAATTTGGTAAAATATATTTTCTAAATACTCTTAGAGTGTCTTGCTTCTGAAACAGAATTTTGTCTTTTTTTTTTATTTTAACCAAGTTTTTGATAAAAAGCACTGGACATGTACAGCTGAATATTGATAATATTCAATATCAGCCCTGTTGGTTAAGTTTTACACAGTTCAAGTATACCTAAAAGAAGACTTGGTAATCAAAGATATCCTCAGTTTGGATTCCAGTTCATATTTTCAAGCTTAAAAGCTGACATAATTTAGATAGTAATCTAGATAAAAAAAACGGATTTTTTACTGAGACATTATTCAGGGAAAATGTACAGTCCTGGGACAAAATTTACAGCAGAAGTTCTGTTAAACATTTTGGCCTTAGAATAGCATGATCCGATTATTTCAAGACATAAATGAAACATAGAAGTTGTGTACAAATAATATGAACTCTTGCTGTCATAGGCAAAATCTTGCTGTTCAGATTTTCAAACTTCAGTTGAAGTGGTACCAAGTTGGGGTGGGGAGAGGTTTAATTCTGTGCAATGGTTTTGTGTTGGGATTTTGGTTTTCATTTGTCTCACAATTAATGGTCATACTTTGCAGTAATGTAAATCTTCTGCATCTACAAATCACTTATTAACTAAAGCCTAAGTTATAACCCCACCAGAAAATAAGATTGCATGTTTCACCATTTTTAAAGTTGTTTAAGCTATGTAAGCTTTTCATAAAGTGGACTTCTGAGTTTTCACATTCTTCTAGGAACACAGAATCAAGCTACTGCCAAAAGAAAAAAAAAAAAGGTGTTCTGGTCTCTCAAGTGTATATCTTCCATACTTCTTTCCTTTGAAATATTCCTTCAAAAATACTAGAAACTAATAATATTTAACAGCTTTGGTTCAATCCTTCTGTTGCCTTTCTATGTTTTAATGTGTATTTTTAATAACATTTTTCAGATGCTTCACTTCCAAGATTTATTCTTGTAACTGGCACACGGATATTGCTTTTTAAACCTGTAATTTAAATGGTTCTCTCATATTATTTGTGATATTGTTTTCTTGAATATAGAAATATTAATAGTAGATTATGTAGCCAATAAAACAATTAAAGACAAAGGTGGATGTGAAAAAAAAAAACAGAGAATGGATAGACTCCAAATAGGAAACTCAGCAATTAAGTATAGAATGAGAAATGGTGCATTACATTATATTTAAGTAGCCCTGTTGAAGTAAATTGGATTATTCGCCTCAGTAAAGCAAACATGATTTGGTTCTTTTATGTATAAACTACTTTGGTCTAATTTGGAATGAAAATCTGACATAGATGAAACAGGAGGAGCTGAATACTGTTTACTTTTTTCCATACCTGTTCTGCATTTTATATGGATGAACTGCAAAATACATAATAAGCCTGTAATTACAGGGGAATGGGCTATCTGTTTGAAGAAGCATCTCATTTTGTAGAAATTAATTAAAGTTTCTTCATGTTTCTGATTATTAGGTAACAAATATAAGCAGTATAAATAAATATTTTTTATTTTTCAAAGATTTTTCTTATAAATACCACTTTCAGTAACTTAAGACCTGATTGAACAACGTACTTGGATATGTTTAATTGCTTTGGCAAATTGAAGACTTTGATACAAACAAGTTATCATAAGAAAATTAAGTCACCAGATCAAGGCCCTGATTGTTTACAAATTCAGATTAAAGGCAAAATAAAATATAGGGGAATAAGAATTTCTGCTCAATAAGAGGAATGATTTTTTTTTTTTTTTTTCAGTTTTGTGAGACATTGAGCACTTCCAGAAGGAAGTGATACTGGATGGCATGGTCATTTTACAGCTTTTATCTTGAATCCCTAAGTTTTTCACGTCCATTCTCTGCACTTTTTACCCTGTTTTACACAGCTACAGATATTCCCAGAAACTGCATTTTCAAACAGGAGCTAGATTCCCATCCCAGATGGACATTTTCTGGAAGCTCTCAAATTTAGGAATTCATGTATTTCAAAGTAGTTTTAAACTCTCTGTTTTTCAGGTCATAGGAAGAAAGATTTTCCTCTCCTCTGATAAGAAAATAAGGATTAATCAAGACAAGACAAATAATTGTTTAGATTACATTTTTTTCTCTCCCCAGTGTTTCTAAACTGGAAAAAAAAAAAATGTTTTCTCCTCAGTTTCTCTTCAGTGACAGAATGGTGTTTTTTGGAATCGCTTGATAGACTTCTTAAACAATTTTGTGTAAACTAAAATAAAATATAAATATAGGAAAATAATGAATACAGGAGTTTCCCTTTCAATTCTAGCATTATTTTATGGAAATTTTCTACTGTTCTGTGGTTGCACCTTCTTTGTCAGCCTCAACTTTCTGTCCTATTTAGCTGCCAATAAAATCAATTTGTCTCAGATGAAGGTTTATTTGATATTTTCAGTCCTCCTAAACTTAATTAATCTGTTCAAGGGACACAAGAGTGATGACATGCTTCTTCATTCAAATTAAATACCAATTGTTATTTTAATATATCACACTATCAAAACATTACATAACACATCTAGTTAGCATCTGTAAAAATGAAAATTCTTTGATACATTCATATGTTCTTAAATGTAATATGTGGGATAATTTCTGGTATTCCTTACACTATTCTATGCTGTTGATCTTCCATAGTTATCATAAGGAACTTCTATGTGTTGTAATCCTTCCTCTGAAATATAACTGCCTTGGGTTTTTTTTAGCTGTTTAAAAGAAATTGATTAAAAAAAATCTAAATTACCTAAGACCAAATTTCAAGAATACAATGCAGAACTGATCTGTATGATTTATCTTACTTCTCTCTAATTTTGAGTAATTGAGTAGATCTCAGTGGTTAAATTTGGTTGTGTTCAAACTGTAGTTTAGCTTTACATAACAGGTAACTTTGCATAAATTTGTCTCAACTCTGTTAGACCCACTTATACCTATATTTTGCTATAATATCAAGGTTTCTATTGGATAATAGAAAGATACGGCTGCAGGATTGGGGAAAGAAAATAAAAATCAAGCTTCTTTTAATGCATATTATTTATTGTAGAATATTACAATAGGCCACTGTAGTGAGGTCATACTAATGTCAGCTCAGAATCTAATGTGCAGAAAATCATGCATAAATCTGATGGACTGCTTTCCACTAAGCAATAATGGAAGGAACAAAAAACCTGGAAAAAAGAATTTGTCTATGTAGAGTTACAAGTCAAAGATAAAGTAAGATGTCTGGATTTAAAAAGCAAACAAAAGAAGATCACAGGTATGGAAGCAATCTCTTTGAGATGCCAAAATTCTGTTTTAAAGAAAATTTTAGTAATACTATTTCAGACTATTTAATTTCACAGCTATTGGGAATGTAACTGATCTACTATCTTTGATGTCTATTCTGTAGAAAGATTATCCTGAATTTGTATCTTACCACTACATTTATAGTACTTATGCTTGTTTATGATGGATCATACAAAATGTTAAATCATTTTCTCAGACAAACATCTTTATCATAACCACTTTCCAAACTTTTCACAGCTTTTACAGGCAGACTGTTATTAGGGACTATTTTAGTAACAATGGAAAGGCTTTTGGGAGACCAAAAAAAAAACTTGTAGCAAGAGCAAAAAACTTTTGACCTCCAAATTAAAACGAATATGTCTGTGGGAAGAGGTCTGATGCTTTGTGTTGAACTGAACTTCAAGAGACCTGTTCTCAGGAGTTTGTATAAACAATGGATTCTTGCTGTATTAGTTTATATTTTCTTTCCCCAAATGAGAATGATTTTGTCTGTTTCATATCAGTAGACATATTTTCTTATGCATGTCAGGTGCTCTGATTGTGCTCCAGGAAACAGGGAAAAAAAATCTATAAAAAAGCAGATAAATGTAATTTGTTAGACTATACAAGCTGTTCATCAGAAATGGGGATTTAAAAACACTAATCCTTTTTTATGCTTTAAATATGTTGTTGTTAACTGAGACAGAAGAGTAATTGAGTGACATAAATTTTAGCTTGCCCAGCTGCTAGTAGGAGCTCAACTCACCATTGTGCATAATCCGTGGAACAGGTAGATTTGCTCTTTTGTGTCATGCACTGATATTTCTTTGGGCCTTATAGATTGCTGGTGGTCTTTCCCTTTTATCTTTCCTGATATTCTGTAGCTCAAGAGACAACTTTATGTCTATGCTTTAGTGCTCTAGTGATTTCTTTAATGGCTATTTCTTGGCATGCTTTCTGAAGGCAGAGAGCGCCTTAAGCCATGGTTTCATTTGGATATTGGAATGCTACTACAGAAAGTTTTGTGGGTTTTTTTGGCTTGACAGTACCATCAATACAGTTGATGGTACTGCCTGTTATTGCCTGTTAAACCCATAGAAATATAAAAAGTACGGCAGCAACCACTGTTCAGGAAAAGACACACAAATTAAATATATGTCAAGAAACCCACTAAGAGAAAAAATAATGCTTAAAAGTGATGGAAAAGTCACTATTATGGCTTTCTTCAGGGGCATAAATCAGGCCAACATGTGGTTTGGAGTAAAAAAGCATTCAAGTTATACAATGGAACATATTTTTGATAAGATAAAATATAGAAACAGCATAGGGAAACATTTTGGTTAGGCACTAATAGATATGGAACATTCACAGACAACACTGAGGAAATGTTTTTATTTATTACAAATACATAATTCATAATAAAACCAATATTTGACTCTTTCATATTTCTAGTAACAACTGAAATATAAATATAGCACTGCACATGCATTGTCTGGCACAGCATAATGAATTTACTGTATATACTGTGGAAGTTAATGTCATGGGTGTGGAAAAGCCTGTAGTATTTTGTTGGGTTGTTTGGCTATAAATCCAGGCTTAGCATCTATTTTGAAGAAATGCCTTCTTCAGAGCAAGTAACACACTGTATAGATTTTAACCATCATGAGCCTGATGTTGAAAAATAACTGCAACAGTTGCCAGAAAACATTTATTTGAATTGTAAATACTATTTGATAAAGAATATATAGGTAGGGTGTATGTTGCAGGATTATTGCCCAGTGTTTTGCTTTCCAATGATGCCACATGATCTGAACTGATTAGCTTGTAGGCTGATCCATTCTTGGGAAAAAAAAAAACAAAAACGGGTTCTTCAATGGCCTGGGGAAAAAAGGCTTCAGCCATGAAGGAAAATAAATTCTACAGTCATGGCCTACTGATACTGACTGGATTTTTAACATAAAGGAAAGAACATGGAATTTGCCTTCTTTCTTGGATGATTAGCACAGTAATAGTAACAGATACAGATGATGTTTGTTCTTCTAAAGAACATGTAGAAAAGTGGAGGAGCCAGGTATCATCTGAAATGTCAGCTCTACTCTAACTCACTTTCTTGGTAAAGAAAGAGAGGGTGTTTGGAACTGGATGCATAGCTGTTATGGTGGAAGAAAAGGAGCTGGTAGAACTTTTCTTTCTTAGAAAGCTTTATGTGGCAGGTAGAAGACAGACCTTTGAGTATTTGGAGGTATGGTTTCAGGTGTAAATTTTTATCCACTGTTGGAAAAACACATTAGAACTTTTTTGTCATTTTTACTAGATAAAAATCAAATATAAATGAGAACCCTCCTCCCCCAACCTTTTATTTTTAGCATTTCTCCATCTCTATTGCTGATTATCTGACTACACTGGAAAGGGAGTCCTGACTCCTAACTTAGGTTTTTATAATATGTATAAAGTATCTTCTTTAGTGTTGCAGGAGGCAGTACTGTCCGGAAAATAACTCTCCCAGTGTGGTACAAGAAAGCAATCAGTGCTTGATTAAGATTTTATTACAAATCAGCTTAGTTTGCTGGCCTTGTTAAGAAACTACATTTTCCCCAGGAGAACTTAATTATTTTGTGTGTTATTTTGGACTACACTGGCTTTTTGAAGATCTTTCTATGCCATTGAAGTTAAAAGTATGACATAGTATTTGATCATTCTTATATTCATATATACAAGTGCTTTTCCCAAATGATTTAATAAAAGGATAGTACAGATGCAAACAGAGACTCTTTGAATTATTCCACAGAGGAAGATTTCAATATGCATATAGTATATTTTCACTGTACTTTAGATTGAAAAGAACACATATCTTATATATCTACATACCTTCCTATAGCTATTTGCTTCTATTTCTATTTCATAGTACAGGAAGAATCAGAGGAAGAAAAAGAGGAAAAAAAGTTTTTATCAAGCTTTCACCAACCAAGACATATTCTTTGCAAAAACTCAATCTTTGTACAAGATGCATAGCAGTATTTAATAGGAATTATCTGTTAATGATGAATTGCAGGTATTTTTTTGGGGAAAAATGCATCAAAAGACAGTCACGGGCATTTCTTTTCTCCCTAGCTCGCTTTCACTTTTCCTGAAGGGAAAACCTTTGGGACAACATACTGCAAAAAGAAGGTCTAAAATGGAACAAACCTTAATCAACAAATATGAAAGATATTTAAATTTGCCTTCTGTTTCACAGATAAATTGATTTTGTAAACAGATCTCTTTTTCTTCTGGCATCATTTATAGCTTAACATTTCAGTTCTTAGAAGTGGCATTCCCCAGGGGTCAACACTTATTGGGTCCATTCTTATTCAACTTGTTTACCAACAACCCGGCCAAAGGAATAGAATGCACCCTGAGCAAGTTTGCTAATGATCACAAAACTGAGGAAGATGGCTGATACACCTGATGCCTGTGCAGACATTCATCAGACCTTGATAGGCTGGAGAGTTGGGCAGAGAGAAACCTAATAAAGTCCTGCACCTGGGGAGGAATAACCCCAAGAACAAATACAAGTAGGGGCTGACCTACTGGAGAGCAGCTCTGTGGAGAAGGAGCTGGGAGTCTTGGTGGATGAGCATGAGCCTGCACAGCCCTTGTGGCCAGGAGGGCCAACAGTGTCCTGGAGTGCATCAGGAAAAGTGTGGCCAGAAGGTCAGGGGAGGTGATCCTGACCCTTTAGGTGTCCTGTCTGGAATACTGTGTCCAGTTCTGGTCTCTACATTCCAAGAAAAACAAGGAGCTACTGGAGAGATCCAGTGGGGGTCACAGAGATGGTTTGGGGTCTGGAGTCTCTCTCTTACAAGGAGAGACTGCAGTAACTGGGCCAGTTTAGTCCAGAGAAGAGCAGACTGAGAGGGGATCACTTCAATGCATATAAATATCTCAAAGGCAGTTGTCAGGAGGGTGCTGCCACTCTCTTTTCAGTGGTGCCCAGTGACAGGATGAGGAGCAATGGCCATAAACTAAAACTGAAAAAAACACAATGAGGAAAACCTTCTTTACATTGAGGGTGGCACAGCACTGGAACAGGCTGGCCAGGGAGGTCATGGATTCTCCCTCTCTGAAGACATTTAAAACCCAACATGGTCCTATGTAACCCACTCCAAGTGACCCTGTCTTGGGAATGGGGTTGGACTAGATGACCTCCAAGGTCCCTTCCAACCCTTAGAGTTCTGTGATTCTGTGAAGTATGGTTAAGTAGTAAGTACAAGCATACTTGGAAGAATGAAGTTTCGAAATTCTTTTTAGCTTCTTTGTGATTACCAACTACAGTTTTGTAGCAGAAGGGGTATACAAGTATAAAATTATTGTAGCATTTCTTCAAAGCACAGCCTTTTCTTCATTAGCAACAAAAGAAAAATAGTTGTTTTTCAGATTAGTCACCTCGGGACTGTTAAGAACTATTGCTTGTGGCACATACGTCTTCTAATTCATTTTCTCATTGTATCTGGATTATGAGAGAGAAGTGAATCCCTTAATTATTATCGAACTGTCCTGGTAGGAACCTTTAGCTTGTCCTTGTAGATAAATTGGTTTACCACATCTTCAGGAATTAAGTTCTTCTTCCTTATAGCTATTGCTGGTTTTACTGTGATAAAATGTCATTCAATTACAATGTAAATTATTTAATTCAAAAAAATATGTACAGGATATGTTTTAAAAGAAATTAAGTAGTTATGTTTTTAAGAGAATTTTTGGTGGTGAATCATTATGTCCTCTTTAAAAGAACTAAAATTATAATTCTGGCTGTCAGGAATTACAGTTCACAGCAAATGTATAGAAGCTTTTTAGATCAAACAAAAAAAATAGCAATAATTGCAGGAAGATACAATTTCAAACCTGAGGCTTTTTCCTATGAACTAATAAGCGAAGCAAATAGAATATGGAATTTCCAGGTGAATTTAGACTTCAAAGAAATGCTTGAGCTCAGTAAGATTATCATCACATTCCCCCCTCAGTTTGACCCGTTGCTGGAAGCTGTTGTCATTGGTAGGGGTTCTCTGAGTGTTTGACTGTATGTGTGGGGTTTAGGGTTTTGTGCTGGTTTTTGAAGACCTTTGTGTATTCTGCAGTGAGTCAGAATAGGCAAACCAATTGTATCTCATATTAAAGCTCTGTGTATTGATTTAATCTCAGAAAATGTAAAATTTCTTCTTAGTACTTAATACAGTGCTGCATTTTGGATTTATTATGAGAACAATGATGATAACACACTGATGTTAGGGTTGTTGCTGAGCAGTATTTACCTTGAGTTAAGGACCTTTCAGTTTGATATGCTCTGTCAGTGAGCAGCTGCACAAGAAGATGGGAGGGAGCATGGCTAGGACAGCTGACCCAAACTGGCCAAAGGGATGTTCCACACCACAGTGTGTCATGCCACTGCATATCAACTGGGCTGTTGGCTTGATCTGTTGGATGCTGCCTGGAGACAGACTGGGCATCAGTCAGCATATGGTGAGCAATGGTATTGTACATTGCTTGTTTTTCTCAGGTCTTATTTCTATCTCTCATTTTCATTAAAATTATTATTATTGTAAATATTATCTTTAACACTTACTATTATTATTGTTGCTATATTATCATTGGTGGTGGTGGTGGTGGTGGTGGTGGTGTGTTCTATTTTTTTTTTTTTCATTATTAATCTGTTCTTATCTCAAGGTTTACTCTTTTTTTACTTTGATTCTCATCCCCACTGAGGTCAGGGGGAGGATGTAAAAGAGCAGCTGAGTGGTATTTATTTGTTGACTGAGTTAAACTGCAACAACATAATAGGACCAGATGTGAAAAGTAGGAAAGAGTTCTCTAGCTCTAACCAGACCTAGGAAAAGAAAATGAAACTTATCAAAAGTGTAATCAGTGCTTCTAGAGATTCTTTTAAAAGACATAGGAAATAACTTAAAAAGAAGAGAAAAACCCCAAACCCCTGCTTATAACAAAAACAACTATTGATAGATGTAGCTGCTTTGGGTGAATAGATGAATCTGTGTGATGTCAGTGAAACATTACTGAATTATATACCCATAACAATGGCAAATGAATTTGCCTGTTTCCCCATTAAGATCTAACACAAATTGATGAAATCCTTTACAGGCAACACAGTAAGTGACACGCCTAAATGAAACTTGTATTTCACACCATTGAAATGGCAACATGCTTCAGAGTAAGTCATTCAAAGTCACTTAAGTACCAACACAAATAATGTTGCATTTTTTGACTTTCTGTGACACTTTTAAAGTCCTACTTTGCAAGTTCTTCTAAAGCACACAACTTTTTAAGCTCTTGACTTTAGGTAGAATTTTTCACTTCAATAGAAAATTTGAGCTTAGTTCTTCCCTGGTGTGACAGAACTGATCTGAGGACAGAAGTGCATTTCTTCTGCAGTGCAACAGTTTCATTTAATGCTTAAGTCATTCTTAAAGCACCCGTAAGGTACTCTATTCTCAAGTTGTTTTTAAGAATATACATGAGCAGAAACTTTGCCTTTCTCAGCTTTTTGGGTAAAAAAATTACAGCCTGTGGCTTTTGCCATTCCCATGTTGTTCTACTGCCCCACTTAAGCAAGCCTAAACTTTGAGTGGTGGGCATTAACTAAAAGCAGAACAGTTCTAAAAGCCCTTGATGACATTAAAATACTTTCCTTGTACACAAAGCAAGATGTTTTAAAATTAGAAATGGTCTCCATCTTTTTATTTCTAGCAACAAAAGCAACCACTTTAAATTTTATAGACAAATGTGCACTGCTGTATACTTAATTTCTGTTTTCCATGACTGTGATCCTCCATGTTGGGTGTCAGTGAATATTGCATAGTAAAATATTGATTTCTACATCTTCTTGCTATTTTTTTTCATTAAGTGACTTGCTATTCAGTGTCAATGCTGGGAATGCCAAACACTGGCTTGTATGAAGAGTCTGATGCTAAAAATAGCATAAAAGCCTGTCTTGTCATTTGCAAATAAAAAGTTACCTTGGGAAAGAAACATCTCCAATGATTACATGGGTCTAGATGGCCTTTTTTGGACCTTTCCTATTACTTTACACTTCTGGAATTACCCAGTGTTCTTCACTGGTTCCATTTTTCATAAGACATTAAGTGTGAGTACTTCCTGGGTTTGATTTTCTTTTTTTTTTTTTTTTCTTTTTCCTTCAAAAGACTTTGTTGTGCAGTCAGTCCTGATCCTTGAAAAGATATTTCATCTTAAATTCATATCCCATTCTTAATTCCTTTAAAATAGGTTTTTTCTTCTGCCATCTAGGAATGTTTGATTTTGTTGGTTTTTTTTTTCCTATCTAATATATTACATAAAAATGTATTTCTCCTACCCAAGTCAAGTTACTCAACTGAAGGGGCTTTGTTAACTCTGTTTGTAATTCTATATTTGGGATTGTATTCAACTCTTTTATATGGTGTCCTGATCATGGCATGTCAGGACACTTTAGAACTCTAAAGAAGAAACCTTTGTAGCACTCTAAAAGGGATGAATAAATTCTATTCGTTGTGCTGTCAGGGAATTAAGATGCCACTACTTTGATATGTAGGAATGGACTTTATGCCCTGTCCTGAATGGTGCTCTAAAGCCATCCCAATCATCACTTAAATACAGCATCATTTTGTAAGAAAAAGAGGAGGAAAAGTGTACAGGAAAAATGTGGCCAAAATCAAAGAAATTATGCCCCTGAACATGTGTTAGGGTCAATTTTACCTTGTACAGGCAATTGTCCAGTGAAAACAACTGCTATAAACTGCATAAAATTTCAAAGTCTTAAACAAGACTTAAATGATTTTTAACTTTTTGCCATGGCTCATTGCCTAACGGTGAATTTCATCCTTGCACACATTGCAAATCTAGCTGTTCACTTTTGTCTGTAAAAAGCATTTTGAGACTATATAGTCATTGTCTAGTACAGTAATGGATGCATAATTGAAAATTCTCATTCCTGAAATATTAAAAAAAAAACTTAAAAGCATAGGTTCAAATCCCTTAATCACTATAAGAATCACTACATGATTTCATCAGAATATACAAATGAGATGGACACACTGCTGCAGGCATGTTTTGTTGGTATTTCTGGAATTTTATCAGCATGATGTTTATGCTTTATGTCATGTTTCTAGGTGAATTCTTTGTAGCGTATGCACCTTGAATGAAATTGCTCCAGTTTGCTTCTCTGGAGAACCATTTCTTTTTCCCTTGTCTGTTTACATCAATTCAGATGTTGAATACCCACAGGCAAGGAACCAGACTTCCTACATGATTATTATTTAGTGTTATATGGATTAGTTCTTTCACAATTATCGTGCATTTTCTATGTATGTTACTGGGAAGGTTTCCAAAAATCTGATCAGCTGTGTTTGGGGAGTTAATTGGAAAATGGATACTTATTTTCAAAGGTAATGAAGACCTTAGATTATCACTGAAACAAATTTATCTCAGTAGAAATTGAATACAGCTGATAGGGTTTTGCCACCAAAGTGCCTCGTCTTTATTTCTAACCTTGTAGAGGCAGCTTATATTTTGGCACTGCTCCTGTCCTCTCTGGTTCCAGCAGTTTGCAAGACCCAATCTTTCATTAGCTATAATAATAAAATATTTGTGAAAGTGAATAGCCTACATGCTCGGGTCCTGCTGTATGGGGCAGTAAGTTTTCCCTTTATGCTGTAATCCCTGCCTACTGCTGCTCAGTGCTTATAGTATAAAGCAGCAGCACAGCCATTTCCATTTCAGTACTGCCCAAGCAGCCTGCTGAGTCAGAGCACACTGCTGATTATTCTCACTGCATAGAGTTTTTTGTTCTGTGCCTGCTTGGATTTCAGTGCCTTCTCTGAACACTCACTTCAATCTTATGTCACCACCAAGGTCACTTTTCATTTTCCAATTCAAGTTCCTGTGGTTCATAGCTGCTTGGAGAGGGTCACATGCCTGGAAAGTTTAGCAGCTGCCTCTGCCTCAAATCCTCTCAAATGAAAGCAAAAGTGAAAACTTAGCTTCTGGAGATCCATGCTTGAGCAACAGAGGAAGCCTTTTTTCGTGTTTGTCTCTTCCAAAGAACTCCAACATCCTTGGGAACATCAGCTCCAGGGTCCTTGGCAAAAGACATTTTCCTCTTGCCTTTTTCAGATATCACCACTAACAATGAGACTTCCTGTCACTCCACAGTTGTCTTTAAGTCTTCCTAGCTGTTCAAGCTCAGCCTGAAATCCTTTCTGTTGCTACTATACTTTGCTAAATTTTAGGTGATGGCCTGCAAAATCAGAGCCTTGCAAGTCTCCACCAGCACCAGTTCATCAAGTAGCAGCCTTGGCTTTTTTTGGCACAATTTTTGAGAAGAATGCTCACTTTGTGCATATCTGTGTTGATTACACATGCAGGAGAGCACAAATAGAAGAAACTTGGTTATCAAACTAAGAGAGAGTGGCTACTGAGGCCACCAGAGTGCTGTGTTTTACTCTGTAGTTAACTAACTAAAGTGATCTGTTTTGTCCTCTTACCACAGGGACAGCTTGCAGTGGACAAGTATCAGCACATAAACACTTATATGTATTACATGAAAAGAAAAAAAAAAGTTAAACACTTGGCAAATGTGAATAACCAATAGTTTCTTGTAGGGAACAATTGTGTATTTTAGCATCAACATCTGCAGCAATAATGTTGAATGCACTTACCTACTCTTTAAAAATTAATGAAGTTGACTCCTGTATACCTAATATAAAGGCATGTTTTACTTCATCACCATGGAAGCCTGGAAACCATTTTCTTTGCTCTAGGCTGACAATAATTATTTTGAGTGGTGCAAAGCTTTCCATGAAATATTTATTTCACTTTCTCTGAGAGGGCAGGATAAGGTCTGAATTTTGGTTTCCATCACTCTTCTGAAGTTTCCAACACACTTGCCTTTTTTCAGATTTCAATCGTACTATTCCTTTTTTTTATAAAAAGGCACTGTTTCTTAAAGTTAATAGGGAAGAAGTGGTTTTGTAGTGACAGACATATAGACTCCAATGTATCTCTAATACTTTACCTTTCAAGCTATAATGTAAGTAGTAAATGTGCAGAATTTTTATAAATAAAAATTAACAAAACAAATTTCTAACTGCTGATGGCCAATTTAAAAGCAGAAGATCAATATATGTTTATATGCAAAAAAAGCAATAACAGAATGAAAGAATGAAAAGTTTTTGTGATAAACAAAGTATTAGGATGACAAAGAAATTTGGTTTCATGGGTACAATGGTTAAAATTTTTCTCACGTACATTTTGATTATATTCACAGGAAGTGAGTAACTGCTTTACAGTTTAGTTTAAGGAGCTATCTTAGTCTTTCAAAATAAATATGTGTCTGTTTTATACATGCAGAAAAACTCATAACATGGAGGGAGTGCTTTTCTGAGGTTTGATATCTTGACATCAGCTCAAGCATTATCTCAGAAATTTAAAACAATTTAATCATAAAATTATACTTTTCAGTGGAGATTGGGAAAAAAATCTTAACTGAGTAAATGATCCTCTATTGTTAAAACAATTTATGGTAAAAATGCAATTGAGAAGTTAATCGGTTTAAGTTCTAGGGGAAGAATACTGAAATCTTGGCATATCTGATGAAGGAATAAGTAAACTAGGATTTGAAGACCTGGGGGAAAAAAAAAAAAAGTTTAAACAAGGAGGTATGTAAACAGGAAAGTCAAATAAACAGAAACAGTGTTTTACGAGAAATAAATCTAAGATGAGGATTATGAACCCTCCATCAAGTCATTGTAAATCAAGGATAATAGACTGTTCATCTGGTCCAGATGAAGATTCTTCCACCAAGAGATGTCTTGACAGGAACTCACTCATCTGTTACAATTCTGTGGTAAATCTGTTCCCATTATAACACATGAACCTGTAACGTGAGTAAAGGACCTCAAAGTGATCTCTAAAGCACTTTTTTTTTTGTCAGACAAATTATGAAGAAAGCAATTAAACTTTCTTAATGAATGTGAATCTTTATCCAGGAGTGACTGAAGGACATATTAAAATGGAATAAGACATAAACAATTTTCAAAAGTATTAATATATTATATCACATACATTCTTGTATATATTTATGAAATAACCATACTTCTCTTGGCCTTTCTTTTGTTTGTGATTTGGGAAATAATATTAGGCAATAAACTGTAATGTTTCCAAAGCTGAGGGTGAATGAACTGGAGTATCTTCTTAAACAGTGAGCATTTAGATGATCTGACATGGAATATGACCCAGTACAATTCATATTAACAGACAGCAGAGGGCTAGCAGACTCCAGAAAATTGCTTGAATGGAAAAAAATGTGACTTTGGGGACATCTTATAGGTCCCCAAACCCGTTTCTAGCATTTATAGGGTTGTCACATGTATGCTCTGCATGCACAAAGAGAACATTCTTACTGAAGAACTGAAACTAACTTCATATTTGTAATACTGAAAAATTGATAACAGACATACTGTGAAACGTGTCTGATCAGTCTTTGGAAATATTTGATGTTCAACAGGTGAAAGCTAATGTCAAGAAACCATTTCAACCTGTTTATGTCTTCATACTGAGTGATGGTAATAAAAGGTTTTGTCTGCAGATTGGTTCAAAAGATAGATTCTGATTCAGCAATCTTTCATCAGTGGCTTCTACTTCAAGCAGAGAATGTCTGGGACTAGGAAGTTAAGTGGAAGCTTCAGCTCATGTCATAAGAAACTCAGGACCCTTGAATTGTATTCAATTGTCCAGTGATGAGATATTGATATATTTCCTCATTGACTTAACAGTTATGGGCATATTCATTGCCATTTCTGCTTTTTGCTCTGTTACCTAGGGTTACCTAGATAGCTTTCCCCTGATGTCCTGCCTACTCCTTTTGGTGTCTGACAGAAAATGGGCATAATCTCATGCAAATAAGGACCATCAAAAGTATTTTCAAATGGGCTAGAGTTTATATACATCCTGAGGTAAAACTTTACTGCCAATATGAGGTACTTTTAAGTAAGAGAGGAAGCAAATTTGAAGAACTCTGGAAGTAAGTAAGGATAGGTAGTTGATTTCACAGCTATTTTAACAAGCAGTCTGATACCTAAGGCTTCTACTGAAGAACTACAGGAAACTCAAACTCTATTTTTATTTCCCTGTCTGAGTAGACTTCAGTATATACTGTTTAGACTCCTGGGGATAGTCTTGAAAGAAGTGCCTGATTTTTATTTTCTGATAAAGCTACTGCAACTTTCAAGAGTATTTGGATTTTAAGTCAAAAGAAGAAAAAGAAAGTCATCTTGTAATATGGTGATTAGGCACTCGCTTTCTCCAGGTTTTCAAACTTATTTCAGTATAATTCTGCACTTCTAAAAGACTAGAGAAAGAGAATGAAATTAGATGAATCAAACTCCAACAACAAGGTTTTGCTTTCAACTGCCGTAAACTCTTTTTTGATAGTTAATATTAATCTCCTTCTTTGTAAGACAGTAAGAATTAACTTAAATTGCACAAGTGACTTTTGGTGCACTGTGGCATAAATTTCTCTCCAGCAATGATTCACAAACTGGTTGCTAAAAAGCCACTGATTAGGCATAAGAAAGTTAAAATATTTATAAACAGGTAATTTTATTTCCCATATTCTTAATTTGTGGTAGGAGGGAAGAATCTGGATATAACTTCTAACTTTTCTCTTGGTTTAGAGAATTACATATGTTAAAAATAAAGATACACATATATGTGTATATATATATATAAAAACTATATAAACATATGTGTGTGTGTATAAATGTATTGGTAAATCTTTGTGGAGTTCCTGGTGAGGCAGTGCCAGGTCAATTACCACATGCAGTATTACTGATTTGTTCAGAGCTTTAGTCATTGCTTATTTTCTGAGCAGACATGTAATTAACTGCCTGCTAATTGTCTGTTAACTCATTGCTTCTAAAACCCCTGTCTGTAAAATATTTTCATTTTTCTGTATTAGGAAACAAGTTTTCAGAAGAACTAACAATTATCACAGAAGTTACTAGTTTCCGGTCCATTTATTACCTTCACATATACAAACTTATATTGAAACAAAGAAAGAAAAGATGAAAGTAGTAAAATGAAGTAGTAAAACAAATTCCAACTTTCCGAGCAGTTCAGTTGAATCTCATATTAGGCAATATACTCTTCAATGCAGTGTTTGAAGATGCTTGAACATTACAGATATCAGTGAAATGACAAAATTTTCTGAAAAGCTGTGCAATTTTGCTTTAACTGAGATGCAGATTTGTTATGTTTTATGACTTTACCTGTTGGGTTTTTTTTTGAAAAAGTGTACTTAAGACAAATAGAAACATTTAACTTAGGAACACAAAAGCAAAAAAGAAAAGTATGCAGCCTAAGCAATATCACAAGGCCCTATTTTTGCATGTTTTTCTCTATTCTCTTCAGAAATATTGCACATACAATCTAACACATTTTTCTAGTTGCTTCACCTCTGAAATAATGTATCTACTTTATTCTCAGATGTTGCATTCTTTCTCCTTAAGGGTACTTAAATAATAACAACTCCTTTTTTTGTACCAGGGCTTAAAAAAAAAGAAAAAAAGGGGTCAAATTGCTAGATGACTTGTTCTCAGGGAGGCCTGAGCTGGCTTGGGTGTGAAGAGGGCTGCTCTTTGGTGCACCTTTTAGCAGTTGTTGAAGAACTGCTGCTTCTTCCACATCTCTGCCAGCTGATTCCCATTCCCTTCTAGTAATAACTCTCCAGTCCTGTATATCAGTGGTTTTGGTAACGACTTTTGGTCATTTACAATTACTGGTCTTTGCATTATGTCAATGATTATCCTTTTTTAAAAGACAGAGTTTCGTGACTAGTTGAAACTATTCTACAAGAGTGATGCTTTCATGAGATGCAGCCCCTCTACTGCAGCAGCTCTGGTGCTGTTACAGCAATAGTGAATCTTATAGGCTTGCTGGTCTAAGGAGTAACTCTACCAGAAAAGAAAGAAACCAGGCACAGTTTTCAGGTGGATCACTAAAACGATCCAAATCTTCATGCAACTTACCTTGCATTAATCTGTAAATGATAAATTAAAAGACACATGCTAAAAATCTCTTTTATGATTCAAAGTACTCTTGGGATTTAATTGCCACTGAAATTGCACTTAAAAAACTAAATATAAACAGGATATAAGACATCTCTTAAGTAAAAATTCATTTTAGAATTTATCTCTTCTGTACATTCAGTTATATTTTGGATACCTGAAATAATAATTAATCGCTTAAAAACTTTTCCTCTAACAAGGAAAATACTTAATTTAAAACTAAATTATTTTATGGATCTTTTACATCTACTTGGTAGTGTTAAGTCTTTAGTAATAGTGAATAATACATAGAATTGCTCTTCAGGTTTGTACTTTAACTTACAGCTTAGGAACAAATTTCAAAATCCATCTGAGAGTTTTTGAGGAAACATTTTGTTTTCTGGAAAAAAAAATATTAGTCCCACATCAACAACTGCCTTCAAACAAGGCTGATTTTGACATTCTGAAA
The DNA here is from genome assembly GCA_013398275.1 of Promerops cafer. NCBI lineage: Eukaryota > Metazoa > Chordata > Aves > Passeriformes > Nectariniidae > Promerops > Promerops cafer. Next base: position 37,578 of record VZSE01007384.1, read on the forward strand.
AAAAATGTAGACATAGAGTAATTTTAAAATAAACAACTTTTCTCTATTCTTATGTTTGAAAAAACATTTTTCCATAAAACTATTGAGAATAAGAGTGCAATCTTTAAATTGTATTCTTCATGAAGCATCATTTTAATTTGTTTTCATGTTTACCAAAATGAAATGGTATTATATGTAAATTCACCTAATCATAGCTTTTAAGTCTGATCTCATCTGGCAAGGAATTCCACATGCTCTCAGAGGGATCATTTTCTAAGTGCAGACACATTAGGAAAGCATTTTAATTATGTGTCTGAGATCACACATCCTCCCAGTATAGTATAATAAATCTGATTTACTCAAACCTACTGTTAGCAAATGCCACTGTTACACGAGAAATATGTAGAAATATGGTGACTACATTTCTGTTTCAGGCCTAGGTGGTATTTTAAAAAACTCAATATCTCATTTTCCTTCTCCTTAATATCTCTTCCTAAGTATGTACCTGGTAAGTCAAAATAAGAATCTTCTTCCACAGGCTCATAGAATGGTATAGGCTTGGAGATATTTTAAGGCTCAACTGGTTCCAACTGCCCCTAGGGACACCTTCCACTAGACCAGATTCCTCAAAGCATCATCCAACCTGGCCCTGAGCACTTCCAAGGGTGGTGTGTCAACAACTTCTCTAAGCAACCTCTTCCAGTATCTCACCACCACCACCACAGTGAAGAATTTCTTTCTAAAATCTCATCTAAACCTTCCTTCTTTCAGGTTAAAGCCATAAAATCCTATCACTACATGCCCTTGTGAGAAATCCTTCTTCAGCTCTCTTGCAGGCCCCCTTTAGGTGCTGGAAGGCTGCTATGAGGTCTCCCAAAACCTTCTCATCTCCAGACTGAAAAGCCTTTCCTCACAGGAGAGGTACTTCAGCTCCCTGACCATTTTTGTGGCCCTTCTCTGGACTCGCTCCAACACATCAACGTCTTTCTTGGGCTGATGACCCCAGAGGTGGCTGCAGCACTCCAGGTAGGGTCTCACAAGAACAGAGTGGAAAGAAAAACCCTCTCCCTCAACCTGCTTGCCAGGCTGGTTTTGATGCAGTGCAGGACACAGATGGCTGCCAGGGTGCATTGCCAAGTGATGCCCAGCTTTTTGTCCACCAGAACCCCAAAGTCCTTCTCCTCAGGCCTGCTCTCAATCCATTCTCTGCCCATTCTGTATTCCTGCTTGACCGGGCCCAGGTGCAGAACCTTGGATTTGGCCTTGTTGAACCTCATGAAGATCACCCAGGCCCACCTCTCAAGCCTGTCAAGATCCCTCTGGATGGCAGTCCCTTCCCACCAGCATGTTGACTGCATTACAGAGCTTGGTGTATACATCAAATTGAGGGATATTAAGAATAATATGGGAGTTAGAGAAGTCTTCATGTTCAAAAGCCCATTAATGCCTGCTCAAAACTGTGAATCCGCCTTGTGAGCTCTGCATAGGTGTGCATTTTACTGTTAGTCATTTTGCTATTTATTAGTCATAGATAATGTACTTCTTGGCTCTATTCTATGGGTGTGTTTGCAGGGATAGTTTCTGCCCATGCATCTGTTTGTGAGAAAAGATATTATTTGTCTGGTTTTGGTATTTGTTTTTTTTTTAATGGAATGTATTTAAGATCCTACTATGAGACTCCACCCAATCAGAGTTTCAATTGCTATTGGGAGCTAATTTGAATCTAGCTTAAAATTTTAGTGACTATAGTTTATGGTTCCTGAAGAGTTAATGAGAGAATACCAGAACTATTCTCTCTTATTTGTATAACAACTTGACACCTTTACAAATTCATGAGCTGAAATTGCTCTGCACATATGCACGATATCTTATTTTTCATTCAGCACTGTTTCCATTTCCTAATGCCCTGTGTGACTTTGCTCACAGGTTGGAAAATAGTGCAATGCATCATTTATGCTGCCTTCCACCTTTATTGACTGATGGCCTCCTTTGCTGTCAATCATTTCATTGAATTTTGTCAAAAAGAATGTGAAAAATTTTGTTGCTGATATGACTGAAGTGCATTCACCTGTAAACAAATGCTTGAGGCAGAAATCAGAACAAATTGTTACCTAAGGTCATTTTAGATATTGCAAAGACCTAATGGAAGTTAAATGCTGATATCCAACTGACAAAGTGACAAATATAGTTTCCTTGTTGGATTGGAAAAGAAAAACACATTATCAATAATTATTAAGAAGGTATTTTTTTCTTTTGAAAATGGTTCAGTTTGAGAATGTCATCCACAGCCCTGTGCAAAAAATGCTCACATAAGATTGTTACATGATCTGACCAGAGAACACCCGATTGCCCATCTCTTGCTCAAATCCAAAAGTGCTATATTCAAACACCAACTAGCCCATAATAGATACATGTCAGAGAGCAGCAAGTTCACCAGGATTCACCAGGGAAGCAGGACCAGAATCAGGACTGGAGATGGCACAATCAGCAAAAGTCAGGCCAAAAGTGGGAGCTCAGATCCAAATTCAAATGGAGCTCCTGAACCCATGGGCAAAAGGTATGAATGAAGGCTCCCATGCAAGGCTGGTCAGGGCTTTTGAGACAGACAGTTTTTACACTGAGACCTAATATAATTTGAACCATATNGGTGGTGTGTCAACAACTTCTCTAAGCAACCTCTTCCAGTATCTCACCACCACCACCACAGTGAAGAATTTCTTTCTAAAATCTCATCTAAACCTTCCTTCTTTCAGGTTAAAGCCATAAAATCCTATCACTACATGCCCTTGTGAGAAATCCTTCTTCAGCTCTCTTGCAGGCCCCCTTTAGGTGCTGGAAGGCTGCTATGAGGTCTCCCAAAACCTTCTCATCTCCAGACTGAAAAGCCTTTCCTCACAGGAGAGGTACTTCAGCTCCCTGACCATTTTTGTGGCCCTTCTCTGGACTCGCTCCAACACATCAACGTCTTTCTTGGGCTGATGACCCCAGAGGTGGCTGCAGCACTCCAGGTAGGGTCTCACAAGAACAGAGTGGAAAGAAAAACCCTCTCCCTCAACCTGCTTGCCAGGCTGGTTTTGATGCAGTGCAGGACACAGATGGCTGCCAGGGTGCATTGCCAAGTGATGCCCAGCTTTTTGTCCACCAGAACCCCAAAGTCCTTCTCCTCAGGCCTGCTCTCAATCCATTCTCTGCCCATTCTGTATTCCTGCTTGACCGGGCCCAGGTGCAGAACCTTGGATTTGGCCTTGTTGAACCTCATGAAGATCACCCAGGCCCACCTCTCAAGCCTGTCAAGATCCCTCTGGATGGCAGTCCCTTCCCACCAGCATGTTGACTGCATTACAGAGCTTGGTGTATACATCAAATTGAGGGATATTAAGAATAATATGGGAGTTAGAGAAGTCTTCATGTTCAAAAGCCCATTAATGCCTGCTCAAAACTGTGAATCCGCCTTGTGAGCTCTGCATAGGTGTGCATTTTACTGTTAGTCATTTTGCTATTTATTAGTCATAGATAATGTACTTCTTGGCTCTATTCTATGGGTGTGTTTGCAGGGATAGTTTCTGCCCATGCATCTGTTTGTGAGAAAAGATATTATTTGTCTGGTTTTGGTATTTGTTTTTTTTTTAATGGAATGTATTTAAGATCCTACTATGAGACTCCACCCAATCAGAGTTTCAATTGCTATTGGGAGCTAATTTGAATCTAGCTTAAAATTTTAGTGACTATAGTTTATGGTTCCTGAAGAGTTAATGAGAGAATACCAGAACTATTCTCTCTTATTTGTATAACAACTTGACACCTTTACAAATTCATGAGCTGAAATTGCTCTGCACATATGCACGATATCTTATTTTTCATTCAGCACTGTTTCCATTTCCTAATGCCCTGTGTGACTTTGCTCACAGGTTGGAAAATAGTGCAATGCATCATTTATGCTGCCTTCCACCTTTATTGACTGATGGCCTCCTTTGCTGTCAATCATTTCATTGAATTTTGTCAAAAAGAATGTGAAAAATTTTGTTGCTGATATGACTGAAGTGCATTCACCTGTAAACAAATGCTTGAGGCAGAAATCAGAACAAATTGTTACCTAAGGTCATTTTAGATATTGCAAAGACCTAATGGAAGTTAAATGCTGATATCCAACTGACAAAGTGACAAATATAGTTTCCTTGTTGGATTGGAAAAGAAAAACACATTATCAATAATTATTAAGAAGGTATTTTTTTCTTTTGAAAATGGTTCAGTTTGAGAATGTCATCCACAGCCCTGTGCAAAAAATGCTCACATAAGATTGTTACATGATCTGACCAGAGAACACCCGATTGCCCATCTCTTGCTCAAATCCAAAAGTGCTATATTCAAACACCAACTAGCCCATAATAGATACATGTCAGAGAGCAGCAAGTTCACCAGGATTCACCAGGGAAGCAGGACCAGAATCAGGACTGGAGATGGCACAATCAGCAAAAGTCAGGCCAAAAGTGGGAGCTCAGATCCAAATTCAAATGGAGCTCCTGAACCCATGGGCAAAAGGTATGAATGAAGGCTCCCATGCAAGGCTGGTCAGGGCTTTTGAGACAGACAGTTTTTACACTGAGACCTAATATAATTTGAACCATATTGAGAGTTTGGTATGTTTATAGCATGCAAATTATCAAAGGTGAAAGTCAAATTTTAAAATCTCTAAGTTTAGTATCACTGCATGATCAGAATCACAAAATGCTAGAAGTCATTATTTAAGACATGTCAGTATTTGGTATTGTTTTGTAGAAGCTGATTATAGGCAATAACAAAATATTAAAGCAAACAGAATGAAGTATTGACACATGACCTCAAATATTTTTATCTTCAATTATTAATAAAAATGAAGAACTTTCATGCGAACTGGCCCAACCCTGCATCCTCCCCATTTACAGCCTCTTACAGTGAAGTTGATCTTTGTTGAACTCATAAAATTGAAGAACATATATATAGGGTCCAAATTCTTTGAAGTTTTCCTGATGGAAAGGATCCAACCGTAGGTTTGGAAAGAATATAAAATCTCTTGCATTGCATGTGAAATTAATTCACAAAATATTCCAGCTCCACACACTGCATTAAAGTGTGAATAATTTCAGTTATACAAGAAAAAAAGTGAAACTTTGTTCATACCTGAACATCACACTACGTTTTTCAAAAAAAAAAAAAAAAAAAAAAAAAAAAAAAAANAAAAGGAAAATAGGGGGTAAAAGGGTTAGAATCTCTTACCTCTAATGTTCTCTAAGAAATTCCGTCTGAATTTATCGCATTTAAATACACGAAACCAGAGAATACTTGGAAGCAGATTGGAGGGTTATTGAGTGAGAGGAAGAAAAGGCTGCTCAAAGAAAAATCCTCAAAAAAAGGGGTCAGATATGCAGGAGAAAAAGGAAGCCTAAATTTTTTTTAAGAATTCAACATTGGATATTTCTTTATTTTAAATTATCATAGAAATTCTCTCTTAATATTTCCTCATTCCTTACTGCTATTTTTTCATTTCTCCTCAAAGAATCTGTGATTTGACAGATGATTTAATGAAACTGAAATTTCTACCAATTTGTACTCCAATATGGATTTGTATTCAATGTTTCAGAAAAGCTTCATAATTAGCCGACTCCAGAAATGATCACGTATTTGTCAAAAATCTGTATACGCCATGCATAATGCAGTCATGCATGGGATGGGTCGGGTACAACCTGAACATCTTTTAACTCAGCTAAATCAAAGGCTCTCTTTAGGATGAGAGAGGTGGGGGAAGCCAGTAGCAGACTAAATTTCCTTTCTCACCCTTCCCTGAAAAGCAGGTACAGAAACATTGTCAAGATGTTGATATGATTTTTGATGAGTTCTAGAAGAATAGATTATAGACAATCCACTATTTCATCTTAATGTAAGACTTACTGGGAAAAAGTGGCAGACTGGAATAACAGGAGCATATAAACTCTTGCAATGCAAAACTGCCTAGGCTTATGTCTCCTCAGCAAGGGTTCCTAGTGGTGCATGAAGAAATTGGTGATTTTTTCAGGTTTCCACAGACCTCCTTTTTATTTTGTCCCTGCTGAGAGGACTGGTTCTATACCATATTCATCTGTATTTTCATCATCAATCACCATCTTTCTCTGCTTTTCAAGAGCAATCACACTAGCATAGATGGTGCTCCATTAGGCAGCCCTTCTCATTACATTTCCCTGTAGACATGCTGGGCTCTCATCTTGAAATGGCATCTGCCATCAGCTATGCCAGGATGCCAACAAAAAAGGGGAAGATCACAAGGAGCTCACACTTTAAAAAGACACAAAATACAAACCTCAGTTAATTCCTAATACTTGAGACTGACTTAAAATCTCCTGTCTTGGAGTAGATGATCATACAAAAGAAAAACTATAATTTTGCAGCTGAAACACTCATGAATGTACTGCTTAAGGGCTATTTCAGTAAACAAAGGAACAACGCAAACAACAGAGTGATGTCTGCATGTCAGACAAGGAAATGTGAAGAAGAAGAGGTGACCACAGCAAGACATCAGAACCATCTGTTCCTTTTGTTCTGAGTAAAGACTTCTGGATGAGCAAGCACACCTGAGATCTTTAACAGTAACAAAGGCTGTGTGTTATCAAATGGTGAAGGTGGATTTTGTTTACAGCTGACTGGTGACGAAGGTATGCTACCTCAATATTCAGGATGCATCCAGACAAATAAACTGTGTATTATTAGGCAAGAACTGAAACTGCCCAAGCGTAAAAGCTTATCACTGTTGCTGTCTATAGCATTTTTTCCTTTTACTGTCTGATAATTATTGTGTCTATTTCTCTTCTACAGACTACTTTTCACTTGTTTTCACTGTAATGTTGAAGTTCTTTTACCAAGCAAGAATAGTAATGAGAAGGGCTTAACAACTATTCCAGCTTTTGTTATGTTCTCTTATAATAGCTACTGGTCCTTGAACCACTGGAAAGGGATTAACAGAATTGTAAAAAAAATATATTCATATCAATTATGGAAAATCTAGATATCACCCCTCATTTCCACACAAGTTTACAACAAAACAAAGGAACAAGGTTTCAGTACTTCACATGTAAAATTGTGCTGCTTTAGTTTGACAGAAACTGGATATTATCTTTATTTTTTACTATACCTACCCATAGAAAGTAGATATACTTCCCATAGGAGAGAACCGTGATTATATCATTATACTTAAATTTACCTTCAAGTCACTTCCTTTTCATTGATCTAAAAATTGCTTTTCTTCTTAATACCTCATTCCCATTCTGCAAAATGGGAAGAGTACTATTTTACAATGCAGGTCCTCATGTCAAATGCTCAAGTAAAAAGGCAATATAGGTGATATAATCATCTTTTAGGGAAAATCATCTTATGGTGTGAAGAAAATATATAAATAGGTGTAGTTTGAAGACATAATTCTCTGTGCACAGCATCTGACAAAAAAAGTCTTCTCCCTGGAAATTTTCAGTGTTCTAATCAGCATTTAAATCCTGATGATATGCAATGTAATTTTTTCTCTTTGTTTGATGTAACGGTTGACAGTAAATAATGTGGACCTTTTCTATAATTAATATTCATTGAAACTATTTATGATTTACAAAAATAATGGAAAAACATCTATCATAAACTAAAATTTTAATAGCTACAATCCTAATTTATATAGTAAGCTTTATATGAGTTTCCCACAGTTCTTCACAAACAAATCGTACAGAACTACAGGAAGGAAAAGTAATTAATCTCAAAGAAAGCCATTTTGAAAAGACTTGTTGTCACTGTGCTTGTAAAAATATTCCAAAAATGAAAAAAAAATGAATATTTACAGGAAGCAAGTGATACATCTAGGGTGCCAGCAGAGAAATGCTGTTTCAAATATTTTCTTTATTCAGCGGCTGAAGTAATAAATCGCACAGTACATGAATTGAGATAAAAATAAATAATAAACATTACTGAAAACAAAATAGTAAGGAAATAAAATATGATCATATTGCAAGCAGCATTTGGCATTGTGTGAAAATAACAGGGTCTCTTTTGTTTTCTTATCAGCTCTGAAAAGTGTGTTGTCTGACTTTATGTAACTGCAGCTTCATTTTTTGGCAGTAGATGAATATGCTTTTGTTTTAAACCTCAATATCTTTTACACTGAACCGAAGTATGGGTATGTGAGGCAGAGAAGATACAGTTTAGATACTGTGTGTTTCATAAAACATGGTAAATTGACTGTTCTATCTACATTCCATTTAAAATTTAAATTCTCTATTTTCCATTGTATTGGAGTTTTTTAATTTGAAATTGACCAGAATATGGCTGTATTCATAAAAGTTAAAAAGTTTATTACATATTACAAAAATGATCAGCATTTCTGGGACAATACTTGGGTGAACTCTGCAATGTCTGTGCTGGTGTAGAGGTCAATAACTGGTTTTTTTTTGTTTAGTCTATTATGTGAAGATTTAGCATAGAAAAATTGTTATAGTTAGGATGAAACTGTCAAAAACATCTATAAACATAGAGGGAAATTAAAAGTTAGGGGTTTTTTTTAAGGTAATTGTTAAATCAGACTTGAGTACTTACATTAGGAATTAATTTCTAGTTAATTAATTAATTTCACCCTTTCAGAGAGAAATAGATGTGGTGTTCTCCAGCATGAAGCTGGAGGGGAGGAATCATTTTACTGTGTAAATTATCATATGACTGTATATATTCTCAGAGCAAGTAGCAGATGTGTATACTGTAGGTTGCAACTCTAACATTAAAAAACCCCAACGCTTTTCTGAGGCTAGAGCGAGTGATTTGAATTATCTCAGAGTCTGGAGAGATTCTTCAAGAGCTTTTACAGGTACTTAATCATCTCTTCTTCAAGGCAGCAAACCCAGCACTGCTGAGAAACAGCACAGATGCACAGAGAGGATCATATTTGCACTTTGGATTGGCACAGAGGGACTGAGACCAAAGAAGAGGCCCCAGCTGGGGGCTGGTGGCAGGGTGGGAGGCATCAGGTGGGTGAAGGGTAAAGGATCCCAGTCTGCCTTGCTGAAAGTTGCTCATCTGCCATCCTGTGCTAAGGAAATGCCTCTTTAAGCAGAGGCTCTGCTGGAAGCAAGAGGAAGATTGCAGTGGTGGGCAATTGCTACCAGAAAAATAGCAAGCTGGGCTTGTGACTGCAGAGAGAATTTCATGGTGACTTGCTTGCCAAGTGCACAAATGTGTCAGACCTTATGAAATGTCTCTACCAACTGCTAGGAAACAACAGAGGGGGTCTGTAGCTGGTGTGCATGGGAATAAAAATAGCAGAGTGAAGGAGAGAGATGGAATAGATTTTAGGGTTTTAAGAAGAGTAGATTTTAGGGTTTTAAGAATGTTTTAAGAGTACCAACATCCCTAAAGTAGTGTTCTTTGTAATGGTCTCTGCAATTTCAGTGGTGTTTGAGATGGAGAAAAAGAGGCAAACTTTTAATGCTGGGCTGAGAAGCCAGTAGTAAGGATTAAGAGGGATCAGAAGCTTCTAGCATAATGGATGGTCATGCAGAAGAGATGTACTTCCTCTGAACAACAAGTGGGTCAAGCTGTTAACATTTAATATCAACGAAATTGAGAGTGAACTTCTAAATGAAAGAAAAAGAGTAATCTGACAAGTCCAGAAACAGCACAGAGGTGGAGATGACATATCCATTATGGATGATGTTATGGAAATTTTTTTAGTCTCTATAAAGGCTAGAACACAGAATGGAATTAGTCAAACACAGAGTATGATTTAAACTGGATGCTGGGAAGAGAACCAAACCTGTAAAGTAACAATATAAAGTATAAGCTGTCAAATGAAGGAACATGGGTAAAGAAACAGCAGACATACCAGAAACTTTGTGGAAAGAGAACAATCTGCTAAGCATCATTCAGTGGAATAAATTTAGCAACAATGATCAAAAGACTGACTATTTGGCAGGATCAAATGACATGCACCCAAGATGTACTTAAAATTCTCCTGGTACTTGAAGTACTTAGGAGACATGAAGGTACATTTTAAATTGATCCCAGATGAGATTCCAAGGAATTCAGGATGCATAAACCTGATATCTCAACAAAGCAAATTAGTATAGCCTATAATAACGCACAAATTAATAATCACATACATAAATCTGACTATACACAGGGGAAGAGACTGCAGATTCTTGAAGGGAAATCCTGTGTCATAAACATACTATAGATATTTGAAAGTTCAGCATCATGTGGGTAAGGGTAGTCTGCCTGATATATCCCACCTGGAGTCCCACAAAGTTTCTGGTTTAATTTGTCATCCAAAGCTTTAAAGAACCTAATTAGTTACAGCATAAGAGATAAAGTCCTTCACTTTATTTCATCATTTGGTTAAATGATGAAACAGAGTAGGAGTAATCGACAGTGAATTCCACATAGGTCTGTGCTATGACATGTGCAGTTCAATATATTAGTAGATGACCTGGAACTGAAAGCCATTAGTGAAGTAGCAAAGTTTACTGCTGATAGCAAGTTATTCAAGACAGTAGAAATGAAGGCAGACCATGAAGGATTGTAGGACGATCTGAGGAAGATGAACAAGTAGCCAATAAAATGGCAGATGAAATTCGGTGTAGATAAATGTCAAGCCATGTATAGGGGAATGAGCAGGCCTACACACAGAGCACAATGGGCCCTGAATTGGTCATTATCACTCAGAAACAAAATCTTGGATCATCATAAAAGGCTCTATGAAAATGTCAGCTCAATATTTGTAAGACAGGCAAATCAAAGGTAAGAATCATTTTTAAAAGAAGTGAAGAATAAAAAAGAGAACATCATATCTCATTGTATAAATCTCTGGAATCACTCCTTTCTCCTCCCTTTTAAATAGAATTGATGAAAACTGGAAAATATTCAGGAAAGGAGAACAAGGATTAACAAATGTATCAAACTGCACCGCTTCTTTGTATAAAATAATGAACTAAGAGAAGACTGTAAAACTTGGGAAAAAATGACAAAAAAAAAGAGGTTACGATAGTCCTCTTTTAAAAAGAGTGTCTGGGAGATGTTGGGTAAGGACTGATAGTCCATTGGGAATATAAAGTTGTCCAAAATAGAAGGAGGGATAAATCAATATAATAGGAGTCTGCTTCAAAACAATTTTAGGGAATTAGTTCTTCACTCAGTAGCTGCAGGCTAGTGGAACTGCTCCAAAGAATGTTGGAAATGCTAAAAAGAACATGGACTGAAGGAGAGATGCGGAAAACAAATGGAAAAGGAGTCCAAGGATACCTATTTAATGAATATGTACAATTTCTGACTCCAGAACTGAAAAACATTGGAAAGCACATAAAGCAAAAGTGTCACAGATATTGGAAAGCCCATAAGGCAAACGTGTCACAGATACTTCTCAATCTTTTATTCTTTCCTAGATTTCCATTTATGACATATTTTATTTCAGAAAAAATAGAAACAAGCATTTGGTGTGACTCAGAAGGCCTTTATTATATAGACCTCTTGTTATTAATTCTTCTGATGACAAACACTGGCTACTTCATTAGTGACAAACAAACCAAACTGAGCATAAAGAATGAGACGCCCTCACTCTTAATACATGCATTCAACTTCATTCTCATCCTTATGTGACCCTAAAACCTTGCAATTTTTTATGAATTCTCCTTTTCTCTTCAAAGTTAATGGCAGTTGTTTCATAGCCTCTCCAAGTCTTGTTTTCACAGGGTGGTCTGTACATCCTCACTTATGATGCAAGTGTGTTGAGGGGTGCTTTAAGGTGTGAAGCCTGGTGAGGATAGTGCTGGAGGAGTGTGGGAGGTGGGGACTGCCACACCTGGTGCAATGTGGACCATTCTGCCTGTTGGAGTCAGTTCCAAGGATGCAGAGTACAGCACCATTCTTACAAATCATTTCCGACGCTCACAGGCGTGGAGTGCAGCAAGCACACGGCGCAGACAGCACCAGCCTGGCTCTTGAGCACCAGCCCTCTCTCAGCACAGAGACAGATGATGTGTGGTCCAATAGAAACAGGCAGTGGTAGGCACACTGAAACTGAGCCTATAATTGAATGATAAGGAATTTGGGGCTGTCCCAAAAAGGAATGTGATCACTCGGGTAATTTTGTTGCAAATATTTTTTTTTGTAAACGGAGTCTGTGCTATGTCTATGATAAGAAACATAGGTTTCTCCTATACCTATTGTTCCTGGAGAGCTGCTAAATACAAGATTTATACTCCCACCTTAGCAATGGCAAAATTAATCTTCATAGGTATGGACTGCATACACAGCAAGAATAATAATTATGAAAAAGCATTTCTTCTCATACCTGCTCTCCATCTTATCTTTTAGTTCCTAAGATACCATTCATTATTTGAGACTGCTAAATCAAAATTTTCTGAAGGTCAAAATGCCACTGGTACCTCTACTTTTTTGGGGGGACAAATCACAGCTTTCACCAATATCTTTCCTGCCTCTAATATTACTTCGTTATTGGTCTTTATAATTTCAGATTGCTGTTCACATCAGATGTGTTTGAACAGAACCTCATCAAGGGTTTTTAATACTAAGAAACCAAACTACCTCTAGTTCCAGACCATCTGGTATTTTATTCTTGCACAGATTGAAAGGATCCAGATACATGCAATTTAGACTATTTTTTCTTCTTGTGTTTAGACAGCACTGTGTTTTTGAAAAGCAGAGAACAAACCGTTGCAAAATTTTTAGTGAGGAGACATAAGATTTCTTTCTCCTACTATCTACTGATACACTGGTAGTTGAGTATTTAACAGTAGCCTATGGCTTCTGCTTCCCTCAGTGATTACATTTTTTGGAATTGGAGATTTCTTCTTAGGTATGAAAAGATTCTTGTAAAACTTGGCAAAACAACATCCTTCAAAAAAAAGAAGAATCTCTTCCCTAGATTGTCACCAACCAATATTACAGGCATTTAAAAAGGCATTCTTTCTTCTGAAAGAAAACACAGCTTATAGTCTCTTGTTAGCTACAGATTGTCTTCATAGAAGGAAAACATGGGAGCGGTAGGGATTTTTACTTTCTTTTTTATGCTTCCTTAAGGCTGAGAATGTTCTGAAGGATGGTCACTGTTCTGCTCCACAGCTAGGAATGCTGATCTAAATTTACCTCATAATGTTTTTGTGATTAGGGCTCAGTGAAGATCCATATAACAATACAGTTGAATTAGTGTATTTCACTGATTAAAGAATTTTGTCAAGAAAATAATTTTCCTCTAGATTCATTATATTTGTGTGACTAAAATATCTTGATTAACACTGTAATAATATCTACCAAAAGTATATAATGATTCACTACTTATGACAAGCTAAGAGAATAATTTGTTATCATTATGCGCTGAAAAAACATTATCGATCTAGTTAATTTGTCTAAAAATTGTTGATATATTTGGCTTTTTGATCTTATTAACTAAACTGTGGGGGAAAAAAAAGAAGGTGCAACCTTTTCATATGTCTCTGATTCATTTGACATGCATCTAGGCATATAATAACATAATCTCTTGAATTTTATGTAAATTCTTCAGTATTTTATCATTAATCATTGTGCCATTGAAATACAATAATAATTTTTAAAAAACAGAGTAAAAGGCAAGGTTTTGTGTGATCAAAGGAATTCAGAAAAGACCTAGTTTGAGCTTAAAAAGGGCTGATCCACTTAGGGTTTAGTCAGCCGGAACCTATACTCTTAGGTCTCAAAGAAAGCATTTCATTTGACGTTCTTGGTTTTTTCATAAGTACAGATTTCTGGATAAGAACAGGCACATGGTTATTTGTTGGGATTTCACCCCCACTTCCCCTCCCCCAAAAATCCAAAACCTGTGAAAATGCTTTTGTACACATCCAGTTTCCAGGTCCTTGCCATCTATCATGGCAGCCTCCTTTCCTTTCCTCTCTGGTGTTCTTTTCCCGGAATGACCTGAGCAGTGCCTACCTCCACTCTGTTGCTGCACAACAGCACACCATAATATATAATGAAGAAAGATAATTCTCTTTCTTCTCTAGGGTAGTGACTTTTCTTCTGCAAGAAAATTGGTGAAAGATCATACAGCAACTGTCTGTGGAAGTTAGTTTAGGAAACCTTCTAGTGTCTCAAGTTGCAGTGCAATATTTTACATGTGAGTTCAAAGCACAACATCAAATTTGTGCTTTCACATTTTCACCATATCCAAGCTCCACAGATTTCAGTGTCCTGTTGCTCGAAACCAGCAGTAATATTGCAGGATTTTTTTGAGGTGTCAATTTTATAGAAGACCTAAGCATTTATTATTTTGCCCCTCGGGTCTTCTGAATAGGTGGGACATGATAAGTTGAAAGTTTCAAAGTGTGAAAGTACTTCTTTAGATAAACAAAATGAATGACAGATCAGAACCAAGTATACTTGTGGATAATGATAGACCAGATGCACTTCTACCAATATGTTGTCTTTAACTGCCTGAGTTATGTTACAGAAAACCTAACTGAGGTAAAATGATGAAGTATACTGCAGAATCTTATTTCTGTTATTGCTGTTTCTTACTTGGTAGAAATTCTAAAAGAAAGAGTTATATCCTCTGAGTCGTATAGAAATATGCTGTAATTTAATATATACCTCTAGCTCATACTGAAATATTAAAAAAAAAAAAATCCCAAACTGAACTATATCATATTTACAGCAGAACTTAAACAAAACCTGTGGAGCTTTAATGATATCTGCTGAAGTAGCTCAAGAATTAACTTAGCAATATATAAAAAAAAAAAAAAGGAGTATTTTTCTTCGGCTAACAAAAAATCTATGAAGAGTCTTGCTAGAATACGCTCAAGACAGCGCTTTTTTTACTAGTTCAAAAATAAATTACAATTAATAGTTTTCTGTTTAAAAGACTGCCTGTGTGAATGTCAGAACATACACTGATAATAAACTGGGTTGTGGTAAAGGTATGAAAACCATGTTATATGAGCTGCTCTCCCAGTTTAAAGGTGTTCTGAAGGACTCCACAATGAAACCTTGATATGAAATTATGGCCTTCACTAAAGTTTTTACACTTCACTCGTGCTCAGGATTCATAAGATTTACAAAGAACAAAATATGTCCAAATATGTCAAGTTCATTTTGATTTTGAAGGTTTATTGCTGCCTGAAATTAATTTCTGTAATCAGATGCTTCCCGCTTCTCTCGGCACTGCAGTTGAGGTGTCTAGCAACCAGAAGCAGACAAAACCCAAAGTTAGTAATCCTCATGAAAGTTGGGGACTCTATCTTTGATTTTGCTTTGATTTGAAACAAACCAAAAGCAGAATTTTTTCAACATTTTTAGTAAACTAGACTTCAACTAGTCACAGAAATTAAAAGAGGTTTAGCAAATAAATACATCAAGTAATTTTTTCCAATCAAAATTTAAAAAGAGTAGTAAAAGTGGATTTCCCTGAGAGTAGATATGAGGTTATCTGGGATATAGCACTATGGAGTAACCTTCTGGGATGACAGTCCAGAGCAGTAGACCTCAGGAAAAAGATTATGTCAAGTTTTGTAGCAGCTGCTATATCATTTTGTCAAGAAACTCAAATTATTCCCAGCCTCATCAATCCTATGACAACAGAGTCTCCAACAGCTGTACTACATTACTGAAGCCTATCTCCCATTTTACTAATCCTAGTGGTTGCCTAGTGAGTGTAAATAAAATTTGGCCTTGATCTGTATCTCACAGCAACTGAGACACAAATTAATGCCAAAGAATACATACACTGAACAGGTAGTGGGTTTTGTGACTTAAAATCCTATTTTATGTCAAGAAACTTCAGATGAAACTACCACAACATTATCTAATTCATTCCTTCCAATCAGTTCTACTTGTTATTCATGTGCTTCATTCTGAACATTATGTGAAATAAAGAGGAGAATGGATAAAATTCTTTTTCTCAGTGTGAAGCTCTTCAATTACTTTGTGAATTTATTAAAGTTGTACACAAACACCTTACTTAATTGTATAATTACTTCTATAGTGTCATTCTAGGACAAGTTAATGTAGATAATATTGCTCAATATGAATTTTTTATTTTTCAGATCTGTGTTTATTGTTAAGAACTATCAATAACTTTTCTTATGTTAATAAATTACAGAGAAATTGTGTTAGATTTGCATTTGGATTCCTAGGTAGTTTCTCAGAGAGCATTTTTTTTCTTATTTCCTTTTCAGGGGTATGAAATGAAAATAAATTTAATGATTTTTTATATGATGACAAAAGACCTGTCACTCATCTTTAATCATTACTATAGCCATTAACAACATAAAGTGACATTTCTGCTTCAGATTATTATTTAAATTGTATACAGTAACTTTTTTTTTAGTATCAGACATGATCTGAGAGCTAATAACTGTAAGAACAGTGGCTCTGGAATCTCTTACTCTTCAACATTTTGGCATAACATCATAAACCTTTTTTTATTATTCTCTCTAAAGAGAAATCTATTGAGTGACATGAGTTGAATTAGATTTCAAGAGGAAAGGTTACAAAAGGTGTCTTGTATGCAGAGGAAGAGTTAGAGCTTGCTGTGATCCTTTACAGTAAACAGTAGGAATGCCTTGTCATTCTCACGTCATGTCATATTATATCGTGTAGATAAAGAATGAGGAAACGAGAAATGGCAAGTCAAGGAACTGATTCAAGCAGAAGTTTGGATTCTGAAAATCTCTACTTTTCCAACATGGCGTGAATGAAAGCATTTTATTGCTGCTATTTGGTCCTTTTCTTTACCTCTTTTTTGTCACTGTCAATGGTCTTTGACTTCTTCAGGTCTTAAAACAAATACAGTATCTCACATTTTGTTTTATACAAACCCCTAGATCTTTTAAGTACCTTTCTTTCCTGTCCTTTGGGTCCTTCAAATGGTCTAGGTCTACATTTATCTGTCTAGGTGTCTGAGCCTAAAAGCTGGATTGACAGAAACTCTGTTCAGCTGATTCCTGGCCTGAGTTAAAAGTATCTCAACATTTAAACACAAATTCCAAACTATGACTAGAAATTCTTCTCACCTGAGAGCTCTGACGCCTTTCTAGAACCATAAATGCTGTGTTTTGCATTATCTGCTTTTATTGAGTAGCTTGGAGGCTGCAATATTTGTGCAAAATAAAAATATTTGGTAGTACAGGTTTCCTTGGCTGCTAAAGCAGTGCTTTCACTATCAGACTTTGTGGCCATTATAATTTTTCCTCATTTTTGTTTCCCAGTCACTAGTTATGCCATCTTCAGCACAACTATTGAGAGTTGAGCACATATTTCAGGGTAGTAGTAAGGCTGGCACTTAAATCACTGTGTTAGAAGGTGAGAAGATGATAGCAGGACACAAAAATGTCTACATCAAGCTGTAAAATGAAAACTCGTGTTTTAGCAGAAAGGAAAGAATCTTCTGAGTTATTAAAGAAGATTTATTTTTACCTAAAGAGAGTGACTAAGGCTACAGAATTGATGATGGATTGTTCCTGCAATTTGAGGCCCTATTTCTTTGTGGTTGATTCGTGTCAAGGCCCTGAGAGTGCAAACAGGCATCAGTTGCTTTGTGTCAGAGAGTCCTGGACTCTGGTCATTGTGTCCCATCAAGAAATCAGTGTCTTATTAACAAGTTAAAAGGTTCATATCCTACTAATCGAGTAGAAGGGTTCATTTCAAATATGCAGGGGTTTAACTCCTGATTATTTCTACCGGTCAGGAGTTCAATGGTAGAGGTAGATACCTCCACCTGAAAATGCAGGGAATTCCTTTCAACACATGCACACTTAGGCATCTAGTTGCCCTTCACAAGCCTTCCTTAAAGTGATGTTGCATCTCTGCCACAGATGGGAGGTGTTACAGTTTTTTCTTCACCCAGTAGATGACAAATGGATGATTGCCAGCAATTTCCATTAACTGATGGGTATTCTGTGGAGCGGCCTGCATTTTGCAGGAAAGCAGCTGTTTCATGTCAAATGATTTATGTCAGTCATTTATGTCAGTCACTGTGCTCTAGAAGTGTTAGAGTGACAAAGTTCATTGATTTGTCTCAACTCTTTAACACAGAGACTAGCACTTGTCACTCTGTGACGGCATACTTATATAGTACCCTGTATCCCTAAGAAGAGGATAAAGGAGGCAGGACAGATGGCTGATGACATGGACCAAGCACTATTAGCAATAACTTCTGATAGACTGTTCATCTCTTCACTGCTGTCTTTCCTTCCTCTCTGCCTGCCTCTATTTGTCTAAGTCTGATACCAATAGCATAAGACAGAAGTTCATTGGAAGAAACCTTTTGCATTTTGTACTTTCCATACTCAGAAAAATACCTCTAGCCCAACCAACTGCGGTGACCTTGCTCACTTAACAGAAAACCATCATATCAAATAACTACACTGGCTTTTAGTTCCATTGTGATGAGACTCAGTGATGGAATAATGTATTCACACGGACCACACCTCTTTCTTCTGGCTCTTCTTTCTTCTGTGAGACTACAGAGATGAAACTCATTTCATTTTAATAAATAAGAATGGGCAAGCCATTTGTCACATTTAACTGCTGATGTCAGAGACACAAGAAATCTGTTTTTCAGACATCCATTGTAAATACGTTTTACAGGGTTCCTGAGTTAAATTTCCTGACAAGGAGCATTTATTCTCTCAATTGGTCTGCTGAATCAAAGGGAGTTTCCTCCAACAGTAAAAGGAAAACAAATTTGAGTTATTTCAGTCACTCACACATTGATTTGTCATTTTCTTCTGGTTCTTCTGGATTTTTCACAGAATCATAGAATCATTTATGTTGGAAAAGACCTTTAGGACTGTGAAGCCCAACCTTTAACCCAGAACTGCCCAGTCCACCACTAACCATGTCTCCAAGTGTCTTTTAAGTATCTCCAGGGATGGTGATTCCACCACTTCCCTTGGCAGCCTTTCCAATGTTTGACAACCCGTTCCATGAAGAGATTGTTCCAATATCCAAACTAAATCTCCCCTGGTTAGACCTGAGGCAATTTAATTTTGTTCTTTCCCTTGAGACCTAGCAGAAGAGACCAACACCGACCATCTGGCTACAACCTCCTTACAGGTAGTTGTAGAGAGAAGAGGTCCCCTCAAGCCTCCCTTTTTCCAGGCTAATCAACCCATCAGGTTCCTTCAGGTGCTCCTCATCAGACTTGTGCTCTAGACCCTTCACCAACTTTGTTGCCCTTCTCACTTCAGCACCTCCATGTCTTTCTTGTAGTGAGGGACCCAAAACTGAATCACAGAATCCTCAAGGTTGGAAGAGACCTTCAAGGTCATTCAGTCCAACCATCCACCCAACACTACCACTGCTACCCCTACTAAACCGTATCACCCAGCACCAGAACCAGATGCCTCTAAAACACCTTCAGGATGGTGACCTCACCACAGGCCTGGATAACTTGTATCAATGCCAGACCACCCTAACAGTAATTTTTTTTTTCCTAATATCTATTATGGATCTGTTCTGCCTCAGCTCAAGGCCATTTCCTCTTGCTGCAGGCAGAAGACCCTGCCCTCACCTCACTACAGGATTTTAGGTGCAGTCTCACCAGTGCCCTGGTCCTGCTGGCCACACTATTGCGGATACAAGCCAAGCTTGTCACTGGCCTTCTTGGCCACCTGGGTGCATGCTGGCTGATGTTCAGCCCCTGTTGATCAGCACCCCAGGTTCTTTCTCACTGGGCAGCCTTCCAGCCGCTCTTCCTTCAGCCTGTAGCATTGCATGGGGTTAGTGTGACTAAAGTGAAGGACCTGGAAATTGTCTTGTTGAACTTCATACGACTCGACTCAGCTCATCCAGCCAGCCTATCCAGATCAGTCTGTAGAGCCTGCCTACTCTCCAGCAGATCAACACTCAACTCAACTCAACTCAACTCAACTCAACTCAACTCAACTCAACTCAGCTCAGTGCTCAACTTGGTGCCATTTGCAAACTAACTGAGGATGTACTCAATCCCTTGCTCAGAAACATGTCCTTGTAAGTGTACTCACATCATGTATCTCAGTACACCAAAAGGGAAGGAGTAATTATGCTCTACATGCACAGAGCACTTCGAAGACAGAATAAATTTTGTCCCTTTCCAAAAAGTATCCACCAATTTGCAGATTAATCAGTCTGTATATCTCCTTTTCTGTCCAATGTTAAACTTGGGTGGTGCATGAGACATGGTAGGATGCTAACTGAGATAGAAGAATATTATTGTACTGGTTAGGGCTCAGATAGACAGAATCTAGTATGGGCAATGTTTTGGATTTGTGCTGGTGACAGTGTTGATAACTCAGGGCTCTTTAAGTCACAGCTGAGCAGTGGTTACACAACACCAAGGTCTCTTTATCTGCTCATACCACCCCACCAGAGAGGAGGCTAATGGTGCACAAAGGGTTGGGAGGGGATTCAGCCAGAGCAGATGACCCCTGCTGAATAAAGGAACATTCCAGACCATATGGCATCATGCTCAGCATATAATCTGGGGGAAGAAAAAGGAAGGGGGGATGTTCAGGGTGATGGTGTTTGTCATCCAAGTCATCACTATGTGTAATGAAGCCTTGGTTTCCTGGGGATGGCTGAACACCTGCCTGCCCATGGGAAGCTGTGAATGAATTCCTTGTTCTGCTTTGCACTTGTGCACAGCTTTTGCTTTCCATATTAAACTGTCCTTGTCTCAACCCACAAGTTTTCTCAGTTTTACCCTTCGAATTCTCTGCCCATCCTGCTGAGGGGGAGTGAGCAAGCAACTGTGTGGTGTTAGGTACTTAGTGATATTAATCATGACAATTATTAAAAAATATCTAGCGTAATTTCTTTTCTCAGCTGATAAGAAGGAATATTAGTCATGTAAACAATGCCAGAACTGAATACTAACTGAATTAATCTTAACAAAATATACACTTCATCAGGAAGTATCTAACATAAAATTAAAATCAGCTTTATTGTAAAAATAAGAATTTGTATTTTTCAACCTACTCTATTTATCTACAAAACATTTGTGAAATGTATGGATTTCTGAGAAAAGCAATGGCTTTCCTCACTGGTGTGTATACAAAGTGAATTAGAGCAAAACTTCTATAGCAGCCAATGTTTCAATTAGCACTTTATATTTTTAACTGGTTTGTCAATTTACCTTATTGTATTTTTCATTTGTAGTTACTGTTCAATTGATTTCCATCTTCATTTATTTTGCTTTAAAAAAATCAACATTCATACAGTATGTTGATATGGTTTCTTCTCCTAGAATGCATCCCAAAGGCATTGAGAGCAAGGCAACCTTTTGAATGTTTTTTACATCAGAAATTTAAGGATTGTTTCAGCAACTGATTATATAGGAAATTCTGTTTGTTGCAAAAGTCTTTTTTAAGGGAAACATCTTGTTGCTTTGCATAAAACTTATATACAAGCATAAATTCCAGATTAACTCATACTAATTCATAGTCTAAAATTATGATAAGTAGTAGTGGGTTTGTAATTATTCATATATAATCTAAGTTACTAGTAAAGCCAGGTTTTTTACTTTGAATCTAGAATTATTGCAATTATTGGATATCAGAGTCCAAAAATTATTAATATATATGCTTGTTATATCCAGAAAAAAAGTGTTAAGACAGCACATTTTACAGATGCTTTGTTAGAAATAGGTTCTTTTTCTGATTCCTCTGTGTAATAAGGGACATGCATATCCACAAATTTTAAAAAGTTTACAAAAAAAGTGAATAAAATAAAATATGTCATTATCAAGTTCAGTCCCAGTTATGTGATGTCCTAGAGGAGCTCTTACGAGGAAGACAGGGGAAGGACAAAGCACTGAGAATTGAAGAAAAGGATCAGCATGTTGTCAGGTTTTAAAGACTTCTTTTCCTCCTGTCTGAGTTGCTTTAATCAGCAAAACATGTGCCACTGTCATTATTAGGCAGCATCAGTAGGCCTCACATCTACACAGAAGCTAGAGTAAATAAATCTACTAGCTCGGGATGGGATTTATTCTTATCAAAGAATATCTGATTTTGTCTCTTTGCTGGATCATGTAGCTAAGTCTGTGAGACCCTGTTCAGTGCCAGAGGGCATCTTGTTTTCTAGCTTCTTATAATGGTGTGGAACCATACATCAGCATCACCATCCAGAGGCCAAGAGAGCATCTGCCTTTTCTTAAAGGTTCTGTGGTGCATCAGTCTGATCGCCCTCTTCCTCTCTTTGGTTCTGTTAGGTACAGGGATCAGGACCCTGCAGCCAAGTTAAAGGGCCTTTGGCCATGTGATCAGCAATCAACACAGTTCTTTTAGCTTGAGTTTTTTGGGTCATCCTAAAGGACTTTAAGGACACGTTTCCATGGATGGTGTATCTTCTTTCTGGACTCGAAAAGAAGCTGAATGCAATTTCATTAATAGGATATTTCAAAACCCTGACAGGATCTCTTGTCTGCCTCCCGTATGAAAAAACTGAATGCTGTCATAGCTTCATAGATACAGATTAGTTGGTCCCATCCAGTACCCTCTTGTGTACCAGTGGAACCTATCTGGAGCCGAGCTGTGTGATAATACATGGCACAGATCAATATGTGTGTGTGCAGATCAACATGCCCAGTTATACTCATTATTTTATGCCTGCTGTTCTCTCTGGTGCTGCTGCTTCTTATGATAGCTACAGGAATAGATACTATGAAACAGATATGTATTCTTTTTCTTGGGCAATGATCATGTGACAGCAGTTTTTGGTATTCAACAAACTTTCCCTGGATACCTCTTGTCCTTGTTTCTTTCTGGTTTTTGAAGAGGGAATTTCTTCTAGTCAGTATCATCATTTGGACAATTAGGGGAGAGCTAGGTCCTTGGGGTTTTCACTCAACAGACTGCTTCGACAGTCACTTCCCATTTATTCCTAAAGCAGTATCAGACTTTCATTCTGGCCTGTTGCTAGATTAAGAGATTAATTAACCTTTCTGTTTATTTCTCTACATCTCATTCTTTTAGGTGTGATGCAGCACTTCTCAGTCAAAGTCAAAAAGACAATTTTGGTTTATTTATATAGGTGCAGGCATTTTAAGATAGGTCTTTGGCCATGTGTTTCCCACTAAAGGAAGAGTGGAAGCTCAGTTCTCTGCCTTTGGTGATCTCCAAGACAATACTCAGCTGTATCTACATTATCTGTGAAACTGTAAAAGCCCCACAAAATTCCAGTGGGAAATCAGGGAGCATCCTACTGGAGCTTTTATGTTTACCATGCCCAGCATCTGGATCCTGAAAATGCTTGTGGACTGTTTACCGGTTTTCCCACCAACATTTCAGTAGGTTCAGTTCCACTTAAAAACTGCATGGTCCATGAAAACAGGAATTCAAGATCCTCAGCTAGACCTTTTCTGGTAATGTAACTGCAAAGGATGAGAGAGAATTTATTCTATTCTATTCAGAGAATAAAGAAATATGTTCTCAAAGACAGTGAATCCACACACAAATTAGTCTTCCAGCCCAGTCTTTCTTCTCTTCTGTGGTTCTTTACGAATTTGATTTTTGTTTTAGAAGGAGGCAGAAATGGCAGTTCGTGTAGGCCATGTACACACCCACAGAGCAGTAGAACACAGTATACTTGGCTGTTTTATCTACAGGAAAATTTTTCTTCTCTCAAGAGTCAAGACACAGCTAGAACTACTGTAGAAATGTGTAATCTGTCTGTAGAGTCTCACACTAGCTCTTTGTAAGTAATGTTTCATTCTAGATTTATTGCATCTTGGAAATTATACTCTGCTATTAATCTCAGATTTCTCAAAGGCTCAGGCTTTCTTGCCATGCATGGTTTGGATAGACTCATAGTCTGCTTCTCCTGAGCTTGTATATGTACATGCCCTGCTAAGAAACATGATAAAGAAACTAATCTTCTTTTGACATGAATCTGTGCTTGTGCTCCACAGGAGCTACAAAATAGAATGGAAGAATGTATTATACCATTATATTTAAACAGTAACACAACAGTGCAGCACTGAGGTGCAATGCACGACAGATGGATTGCTTAAAGAATTTCATAGACATCACCACTAAAATGTGCTATTTGACATTACACATTAAACTGTGTTTGAGTAAGTTGCTTTTTAGCAATATAACTGCACTCAAGATAAATTAGTAATTCTGTCTCTAATTCTGCTGAAACTTTCTGTTTCTAAGCATCTATATTGCTGCCTTGCCTAGACATACTGCTCAAGTAATGTCATAGTCTACAAATGAGAAGCTCAGTCTTAAGGCCATTCTCAACCAATGGCCTTTCCCCCATAAATTTCCCTTTTGATTTAAAAGCACAGCAGGGAAACATATTTCTTTGGGTGTCTTTCATTTATGAATCTGAATTACTAGTTTTAGTCTGGTAGAACTTAATAAACTGATACAGCAGTCCCATAATTACCAGCTACTCTTATGAAGGAATGAATTTTGTCACCCTTGCAGATAATTTACTGGTGTGATACGGGAAGTCTGCGCGCAGTGGGTTAAGATATTACTGCTGTTAGCTGGTTAACTTGGCTCTCTGTCAGAGTTGCCAAGGCATAACTGAGACTTGAGCCATGGCCTCTGCAGCTCCCAGCCTCTTGTCCTGATGTAGCAGAACTGGCTGCATTGGTGGGATGTGACTGCCTGGAGCTGGCACACAAGTTCCTGTCTGTTGACTGTGGGAAATTGCATTTGCCATGAGAGCACAAAAAAAAAAGTTGGCTCTTTCAGTGCCTGAAATTGTCTCTGCTAGTTTTGCCATTGAATATTAATCATACATAAAATGTTAAAAAGAAGCTTCTTGTTTACTGCTTCTTGTTTACTTCTTGTTTATTGTATCAGGTGTTGTACAGAAAATCCTGCTACAGTGAATTAAGGCTTTGATCTGTTTCTTCTAGAAAATAAAAAAGAAAAAAATCCAAACCCAAGCAACTATATAGTGAAGTGCTTTCATAACATATTACGTCAAAAAAGGACTTAATCACAGTAAGGCTGATTTCTGCCATCCCACAACCCACAGGTTACCATTACATGTGTTTATATTATAAAGCTGCCATTCACTTCTCTGAAATAGAGATTTCTTAGTTTTACCCTCCATCAGGATCTAAGTATTCCACCTCCAGGGTTCCAAGGTATGGATTCTCCCTTTCTTTTGAAACTGGTGTCTTATCAGGCAAGAGAAGAGCTTCAGAGGTGTCATCTCCTATTAAGCCAACAGATGATTGGCTAAATATGCCTGTTCATGTATATCTTCTGTGTCCAAAGCACAGTGAACCCACAACATTTCTAGCTCAAGGTAGTACAGTGCTATAAATAAATTCCAAAATTCAATTATTTGCAACTTTTCTTCAAGCTAACCCATTTTGAATATTTTAATATTAAGCTAGACAGAGATAGAGAGAAAATGGATACATCTGAAGTCTCAGTTGTAAAATAGGTGATTTTTAGATCTTTAAAGACAAAAGATGTGCCGGAAGCAAGGACTTTGAAAATAGAACACATACTGAGGCTCTAGTGCCTTATAAACACAGTTTGAAGTACCAGACCCTGAAAGCAGAAAAAACCCCAAAGAACATGTGTGTGGAAACAATCGAAATCTAGGATACCTTTCCTTATAATTTGCTACTTCTTGTAGCTGTGAATATGTGACATTTTCCAAGGAGTCATTACTCTTTGTATTTCTACATATGCTTTTCATGGGTAACAGAGAAATGTGCATAGTTGATCTCTTCTTTCTATATATACCACACCATTTCTCTCATTTTCAATTCATGTCACCGAATTTTTATTCTTGTTAACACCTTTTTCCATTCGAAATTTATGCACAGCTTGGTAGAACATTTTCCTGCATAAATTTACTTTTGTAGTAAGGTATACAGATCATTTATGATCTACACAGAACAATATTTCATATGGATTTTTTAACCATCCATTTTCTGATTTTTTTACTTTTTCCCAAGTCCTATGCCTCTCTTCTGTTAAATACTGTGCTGCATTTGACCCCGTTGCTAAGCTTTCCCGTTTCCTTGCGACATCAACCATGATCTCAGCCTTTGCTGTATATGAACTATATCACCCAAGCTGAGAACCATGCTGAGAATTTGATGGAGTGGAAAGAGTAAAGGTCTGAGCTGTACATCTGAAGCATATTTGACCCAGTGGAAACACCAGCAATAATCACTTTTAGGTGCACTGTCCTCATGCCTCTGGCAGCTGTGAATGTTCTGTTCTGTTGCTGGAACTCCTTCTGGAGTTGTTCATGACCAAGTCCTTCACCTTCCACCACCTTCAACTTTATCATCTTCATTGTCCTCAGCCTCACTTCCCCACCCACAAAAAATAGTATATGAAATCTATCTCTCAAATCTAACTGGAATAACTGGAATAAGGGGTGCATGTAGTTGTGGGGGGCGGGGNATTTGTTATTAGAAAGATCCTGAAACTAATTTCAGAGATATTGTATGGGCATGTTTGCTACACAAAAGCAGGTTAGACAATTAAAATGGGCTGTTAGCTAGATCTGGATGGGATAAATGCTTGATTGAACTTTCATACAATGAGGGTAGTCATGCTGGCTGATAGAGGATTTCTCCTGAGGTGATAGACATTGTTTAACTTAGATGGAGCTGTTGCAATATCTGAAAATGTCGAATTCTTCAATTTCCATTAATATTTATGTGTCTAATAGGAAGAAAGATCAATAGCTTTTTCTCAGAAGGCAACCGCTATAGAACTAAAATTAATTACTGAAAATAAAATAATTACAGACAATCTTATTTGTGTTCTGGACAGCTGATTAGAAAGATCAAGATACAGGTCAACAATGTTTTCTTGTTTCTGCATTGACGTTAAAGGCTCTGACTGCAACTCGCAGATACATGGGATATATTTTAACTACTAGTATCTATATCCTATTCTGCACTGTATCATTACTTTTTATTACTTTAGCCATTTCCCCTCCCTTCCTCTCTCTCTCCTTTCTCCTCTCCTTCCTTCTTCAGTTCTTCCCTTTCCTCCACTCTCCCTCCCTCTTTCCCTTCCTTCATTCATTCCTTCCATTCTCCTAAATTTTAATATATTTTCCCATGGATATTTAATTTATACCCATTCTATGTACTATATTTGCTTGGCCAATAAATGGTCTTTCTTTTATTCTTTTGTGGGGATGAGGGAAAAGAAGAAATGACTGGTTTTCCCTGCACCTTCTCAGTTGGTGAATGTTGAACTTGCCATGACTTTCAATTGCTTTTGCCATTGGCAGTAATCACATCTGCAAATAAAAGCTCCCTGAAAAACAACTTACTAGTGTTAAGTAGGCTGTACATTGACCTCCTCTATCTTAGATCCACATATATCAATAACGAATCACAAAGAAACACAGAGGGAAGCATTTTCCCTTCAGGAAAGAGAGAAGAAAATTATTTGCCTGTAAAATTTATTTATCAGACCTAACCATCTCAGTAAATTTACCTTTCCTTCAGAGGAATTGTCAATTTTAGTCAAATAATTTGAGACATATCTGATAGATATTCTACCTCTTTTTATAGCTACAATGCAAATAAAGTGCTTCTCATAACACGGGTGAAGGAAAGATAAAGGTGAAATGGACAGAGACTTCTGGCATGATATTTAAATCTGAAAATTATCATTGCTTTGGCATTTCTTTTTAACATAAATCAGGAGTTCTTGTGGAAGACTGCAGAAAAAGCCTTGACATAGTAATAGGAGGAAATTTAAAATCTAGTTTATAGAAGGAGGCACTTCTTTTCAGCTGGTCCTGATAGCCTAGAAAACTTTGACTTGGTACTTGATATAGATGGAAACTTAGATAATATTGTAAACTATACATGAACAATCATCATGACAAGGAGCAGGAAATTAAACTGGTACGTTTAGGACTTAAATAGATTTTAACACCTTAGCCTCAATTGATTTGATGGACACTGAAAGGAACAGTGTCCTCTTTAGCTGTGTCTGTTCTGAAAGAGAAATACCAGCATGTCTAGTGTACTAATTGTGCGATTCCTGGTATTTCTTATCCTTTGCCAGCACACTCCTGAATATATGAGGTAAAAAGACATGAACTCCTGCAGAGCAGGAAGGAATGGATGGGACAACGACAGCAGAGTAGCTGGGTTATAGACATAGCTTTGCCACTTATTTTTTATTGACTTTTTTTAGAAGCTGCTTTAAAACTACTGCCCCAAGTTTATGTGTCTACAAAATAAGACTAATGATTCTTTAAATCATTCCCATAAGTCTCTGTGTTATTTTCAAATTGTTTTCCTTATTGATTATCTTACATAAATGACTGCAGTGACAATATGTTTTTAACAACCTGTTGAATATATAGCTGGTTTTCAACCTGTTGTGTGTGAATATTTAGTTGAACTTAATTTCTTTGTGAGACATAATGTTAAAATATTAACTGCTGAAGTCTACATAAGGAAAAACAGTAGGATTTTACAAGCAGGCAAATGATTTATCAAAATTTGAATATTTCTTCTAATTGACTACCAAAAGTTCTTCTGGTTACTTAATATATTTTATCTCAGTAAAAATTGGCATCACGGTATTCTGCAATTTATTGTAACATAAATAAAAATATTTAATACAAACTTTTTCCTGTTACAGATTCAGACAACATTTCATGCACTAGCAAATCAACTGTTGCTTTTAAAAGTAAATAGTGAAAATCAAAGAAGCTAAAGCCAAAAAAAATAAAACTAGTATTTCCTAAAGCTGTGATAGCAGATTTTAATATTTTTTAAGCTACCATTCCAAATAAAAAAGATGGCTTACCATGAGCTTGTACAGTAACAATTTTAATCTCGGCATTTTGGAAAGACTTTGGTTTTAAAAGCTCTTAACTCAAAGTCAAACTCAAGATTTTCTGGATTACTGTAGCTCAAACATTGTTTCTAGAATTTGAAAGGCTTGAAGGAATTGTAAAATCAAAGTATCTCATTAATCTTTGCAAGTTTATATACATTTTTCAGAAGTATTTTCCCTAGTGTCACGTGAATTTCTGTGTCATATTATCATACAGATAAAAGCTCTATGTAAGAGAATACATTAATGCTAATGCTCAGGAAAAACTCCCAACACCCTGTTTGCCCACCCTGGCCATGCTGCTTGTGGTCATTCTCACTGCCCCAGGGCTGTTCCTGCTGGGTGTGGGGGGTGGCCACCACTATTCCTGACCCAGCCCATGCTTCATCAGCCTCAAGTTGCCAGCTCCTGGCACGTGTCAGAGCTTCCCCGACCCTGTACACTGCAATCCTCCACAGGTGGAACGCACCTGCTCAAGAGATGATCACCTTGGCAAGGGCTGTATCTTCAACTGGGTCCTTTTAGACTGGACATTAGGATTCATTTCTTCACAGAAAGGGTGACTGGGCTTTGGGATGAGCTGCCCAGGGAGATATATTGCTGTCCATATTGAGACAGTAAGGTTGCTCATGGTTTTTGAAAATAGGGCATTATGTGTTCCAAAACCAGTACTGACCTGAAGTGTGAAGTCCTTTGAAAATATTCTGGTTATTTTGATGCATTAGGCTTAGTGTAATTTGCTTTACAAAAAAATAACTTGAATTTACACTTCCCTTATTGATAAATAATCACTGAATTTCAAAGAAAAGTGGTAATTCTTCAAAGAAAGTCAATAAAAAGACAAGGAAGACATGTTTCTGTATGATGAGAAATGTATATCAGATCAGAAGTAAAGAATGTGAGTGGAAATTTTGCATGTCTGTTTGTATGTATCAGTATGCACAAGACTGCCTGGAGGGCATTTGCCCCAAATAGATCATGTTAAAGTCAATGAAATCATCATCCAACAGTAACTTGGAAATTGCAACGAAACTTTTTAATAAAAAAAATACTCTGATGGAAAAGTATAAAAATTTGTATCAGGGAATGGAATCTTTGGAGTGGAAACAGCACTGGTCAATACTTGGTGTGACATTGCCACATTACTCTGCCTTATCCAGAGAGAGACATCTTCCCATTGGATACCACAAGCTCCCACAAAGACTGCACTCTGCTACTTACTTTTCTCATTCTCTTCTTCATCTCTGCTGTTTCATGGCCACTGCCACCAAGGGTGTCATCAACTATCACATCCCCAACAAGTTCTTCCTTTCTAGCTATCATGGAGTTATTCCTGGCGCTCTCAGTGTTCTTGATTGTTGGCATTCCACCATGTATTCCCTCTAGAAGATATTTGAAGGTTTAAAACACCTCATAAGAATCAGAGTGATCCTTGAAACACCAGTGAAGAGAAGGAAAAACAAGCAAAGAAATAGCTGGCTTCTCTTAAAGATGCAATGACTAAAATTCCGTTGGATCCATTTCCTGATCTGAACCGTTACCTATTTTCTGCTCCATCAAATCTCCAGTATTTGGAGCAGAGATTTGGACATTGGCTTCTAAGAATATTGTGGCAAAATGTCTTAATCTTCCCTTCATTTTTAACCAGCTTTCTTCTGAGATCCTGTAGCAAAAGTCAGGGCAATCCCATAGACGCCTCAGCTAAGACATGTTACACTTTTATCCTTTAAGGGCAAAGGCTATGATGGCTCCCAAGAGGTTGTAGAGGCACAGTGTGCCGGCAGGGATGGATGTTGAAACTGTGAACAGGTTATCTGGGCATCTCCAGGCACAGCAAACTGTCCTGCTGAAAGAGCAGTCAGTTCTGTGACTGTGAGCATAATATTGGAAAAGAATAAACTGAAGCTTGGCAGAAAAATTTAAGTACAGTGTGGCAGACTGCTCTTAACACAGAATAGGAACAGAAGGGACAAGAAGGAATAAGTCTGAGGAGAAGTATAGAAGTTTTCTTTGCTATTGTAGTTTATTTGTATCATATCTCTTGTCTCATGCCCTTTTGTTACCATTCTGTTTCCCATATCCAGTGCTTGGAAACCATTCTCAGCCCTCACCACTGAGTGACTGATCTTTATGGAACTTTTGTTGGCTGACTTTTCACTTGGAGTGACTTCTTGCTGTGCTGTATAGTGCAGGGTGATGACTCTTGAAAAATGAGAAAAATCTAATGATTCTACTTGGGAAGTAGTGAAAAGCTTAGTTCCTAGAGAAAATGAAACTATTGCAGGTAGGGACTGCTTAAAAATGAAAAACAAGACTGTGAGAGGACCTGAACTGTAGTGGGACCAGAATGTGAGCATTTTAGGTCAAAAAATTACCAAACTTTTGCAAATATTCTCCTAATATTCTCACAGTCCACTCTTGCCAACTGTCTTTTTTGTCAGTGTCATGGCAATAAGACAGCTAAAAGTGTAAAAGCTAAATTCAGGCAGTCTTATCTTCAATGAAAGCCCCTTTATATTTTCTTCTTCTCTTGACAGAAAGGGAGTCTCCTGCTCCTGCTGGTTCAGATTCTCTGGAGTGACAGTTGCCTTTTAATATTAAGTACTAAAGCTGAAAAAACAGGGCTCTCCAAGCACTGTAGTATGCATTCACTTCAGTAAAAAGAAGTTTCCAGCTTCTATCATGCTTTTTCTATCTTCCAAACTACATTAATTTCTCACTTTCTAGAACTGCAGCAATGCAGTTGCATTGCTTTGACCTACCACAGTTACAGAAGACAGCTCAGCTGATGTCCCCTGAAGGAAAAAGATCGCACTTGAGAGATTTCTGCCTTTTCTAAATCTACACTGAAGATAGACTGTACCTGCCATGCTCATTGTTAATACTTTTGGAGTAGAAATTGAGACACTCTGAGAAGAATGCATATATTATTTAAGCAGTTAGATGGCTTTTTGCAAAACTGGCTTGTATTGGCAACTGCTTTGAATACACAAAGAACTCTTCTTGTGATTCTACCTAGTGAGAGAAAAAATAAACTTTTGAGAAAGGACAAGAAAATCATACAGAGGCTGTAAAATGCAGAAAAGCAAAATGTCAAATCATTGAGAAATAAATGAGAAAAGAAAGACAATGGCTGCCCTTTTAAGGAATGTGTGTGACCAAAGGAAATAGACACCACAATTTGTGTTTAGACTGTTCACCCCGTGAGGAAAGTGATCCTTCAGTTTGTTGTAGGACTGAACCCCTGAGACAGTCCTGCAGTCAGTCTTCAGAATTACTTAGCTGATATCCACAAGCAAGGGAAGGGGGAAAGGCACTGTTCAGTTGCTCAACTCTGTCACTTCTGACTGTGTCTACAAAGGCAGTACCTCTGAAGTATTTCTGAATTATTTTTGTTGTTTTCAGTACACCACCTTTGAGCATAGCCTTGAGGCATTTGTGAAGATGTTGCTCTGGTTTATCAGCAGAGGGACAAAGCCAGGGGCAGAAAATCAATGCCTTGCCACATCTATTTATGTGTATACAGTTGGTAAAAAGAGAGATGCTTAACTAGTGTTTCACAAAGAGCTTGTAATAGATCAACTCATACTGGCTGGAAATACTTCTTAGTAACAACAATTTATTTTTATTATCTAGAGAAAGGATAAGAGAAAGGACATTGAGCAGTAGTCCTCAAATGCATCTTTGTTAGTGACTCCTTGACTCAGTCTAAGCAACTGAGAGCTGAAACAACTGCTAGCACAGTTATTATCCAAGACTTTAGGTATTGTCATGATATTATGAAATGTTGAATTTTTTAATTTCAAGCTTTAAAATTTATATGTTTTAAAGAGCTTTTTAAGTAGGAAGATATAAATCTAGAAAACTAATGGAACATTTTATATAGATATTTATGTTTTAATACCATATCCCACAATGACTATAAAACATTCTTTTTCATCTTCATTTCAAAAATGCTATGAAGACCTGTTGCTTAAACCAACATGAAAACTCTTTGCCCTTGGAGATGCATATTGATGAATATAACAGCTCTATTTCTTCAAAAGATAAGAAACATGGTATTGTGCTGCATTTTAATGGTCTGAAATATGAGGTGTTCACCCTGGAATTGATTATTGTGGATTGGATTTAGATATCCTGGAGAGAAGGTGATTTGAAAGTTCTATTAATTAAATGAACCCATAGTTTGTCACCAGAGTGATTTTTTATTAAATTGCTTTTCTCCTGCTTTCTTTAGAATTTCATTTCCACAGTGTTCCTACTCATTAAAAAAAATGATGATATAAAAAAGAAAGTGTGCTGCTTATTTTTCCTTTGTCCCACCTTTATTCTTTTGTTGAAAATGTTTTCAGTGAATGAAGAGGTGTGTAATAATTGTAAGACTTAGAAAATTCATGGTATTTACTAATCAGAAGAGCCCTGGTTGTGGACTTGGTAACTTTGTTTCTAGTTTTACAACTTCCCTGACACTTAATCTTAGTCGTGGTCTTTTCTCTCTTCCCGCTTGTCCTTCTGCCTTTGAAGTGGGAATAATGACACAGAGAATCTTTAGAAAATGTTGTAGCATATACAGATAAGAAGAAATGTGGTAGAGTTAGGCAGTATTTTTAAACGTAATGCCATCAGATCCCAGCCTGCACAACTAAACCTCTGTGCTTCATCTTTGATGCAAGACTAAGAAGTTATCAGCACCACAGAAGCCTGGGTCTTTTTTGTACTGTTCTCATCCAGAAAGTTTTTAACAGTAAAAGACTGAGAAAATACGTGCTCAAATTTTCTTCTTATTTTTACACTTTATTTTATACTTTTTCCCTGGGATACTAAGAAAGCATTGTACACCAGACTTGCATCTTCAGAAACTAAATATCCGAAGTCTTGAACTAATTGCAAGAGCAAAAATAAAGTTGAAGCTTGGAAACTTAGGCTGCTGCTTTGAAAATTAAAATGTAAGGAGGGGAGGGGA
>VZSE01007389.1:0-56269 GCA_013398275.1 Promerops cafer
CCCCTTGATGGGGGGGAACGTTACAGGGACAGGTCTGCTCGGCAGCAGCCAAAGCACTGGTGTGTTATCAACACCTTTCAGCTCCCACTGCAAAGCACAGCACTGTGAGAGCTGCTAAGGGAAAATGAACTCTATCTCAGTCAGACCCAATACACTGTCCAAGTGAGACTTCACCCATTGTCAGCTGGCCCCACTTCTGGGATGGGTTTGACAAGCACTTGGTACCAGCAACAACTTATATAACATTTTATATATGTATGGGCACACATACACACACACACACACACACACACACACACACATATATGCAGACATACACATATACAAGCATGCATATAATCACAGAATCATTCAGGATGGAAAANACTTAAACCATCTACATCTATATCAACATACATTTTCATTAACCACTATCCCCTGTCCTTTCAATGATAGATATTATTTTCCCATTTCANTCAGAATCATTGAGTATATATTTTTAGTCTATGCTGCCATCCAATAACCCTAGGAGCTGAATGCACAAAAGGAGGGTTGCTGCCTTTCTGAGCACAGTCTGTTGTTCAAATACGTCCAAAGTTAACCATGACCTCTTCAAGTAAAAAAGGGTTAGATTAGAACCATAAAACCATAGACTCATTTAGGTTGGAGAAAATCCTTATGATCATTGAAACCCAGTGTTACCCCAGCACTGACAAGTCCACCACTAAACCACATCCCAAAGTGCTACATCTACTTGTCTTTTAAACAGCTCCAGGTTTGTTGACTCCACCACTTCCCTGGGCATCCTGTTCCAATGCTTGACAACCCTTTCAGTGAAGATATTTTTCCTAATATCCAATCTAAGCCTCCCCTGGTACAATTTGAAGCCATTTCCTCTTGTCCTAAATACTTAATACTGGTAAGTATTTTTGCTGCTTTACTAGTGGTAATTTTATTGTGACTTGTAAAATTGAAACTTGCTACTTGCTACTAATATTTATTACTGCTAATATTGATTTCTGCTGCTGTTGAAATATGTATTTGCTTGAGCTGGTTTTGGCTAGGATGGAGTTAATTTCTTTTCAGAGCAGCTAGCACAATTTGGATTTTTGCTGGAAACAGTGTTGATAATACAGAGATGTTTTAGTTACAGCTGAGCAGAGCTTACACAGATTCAAGGCCTTTTCTCTCCTCCCCCCACTCCACCAGTGAGGATGCTGGGGGTGCACAAGGAATTGGGAGGGGACACAGCCAGGACAGCTGACCCCCACTGACCACAGGGATATCCCAGAGCATATGGCATCATACTCAGCACATAGAACTGGGGGAAGAAGAAGGAAGGGGGTTATGTTCACAGTCATGGCATTTGTCTTCCCAAGTCACCGTTAGGCGTGAAGGAGCTCAGTTGTGCTGGGACTGGCTGAACACCTGCCAGCCAGACTCTGAAGGAATGAATTCTTTTCATTTGCTTGTGTGCAGCTGTGGCTTTACCTATGGGACTGTCTTTACCTCAACCCACGTTTTCTCACTTTTTCACTCTTCCGATTCTCTCCCCTATCCCACTGTGGCAGAGTGAGACAGTGGTTGTGGGGGGCCAAGTTGTCAGCTGGGGTTAAACCACAACAGCCTTACAGTAGTTATTCATAGTATAGATATACTTGTTTTGCTAATCATCAGTATGCTTGCCTTGATAGTGGTGACTTGTATTGAAATGCAATAAAGTAATTTAGGAAATAAAGCCTCCATGTCCTTGTGCACGATGGTCCTGCAAACCCATCATTGCAACCTTTGCCCCCACACAGGCTGGGTGATCCTGGGTCGTGGCAGCTGAATGGACAAGTTTCTGATCTGGCTGCATCCAGTGGACACCAGCATAAACTAGTGGGCATGCAGAAAGGGACAGGATGAAATAAACTCCCATGTCTCTGCTGTATAGTTTTGACTTCTGCAGGCTGGCAGTGGAGAGGAGAACAACAGTCGATTCCAGTTGGTGTGTTCAGGTCCGGAGATGGTGCTGGGATATGCTGCTGGGCTGCAGATGCAGTGAGTCACCTCACTGTGGCATTTCCTACAGGCAGCTTAGTGATCCTTTTCTCAACACTGTAGCTCCTTGGCTTTCCACTTGGCTGGAGAAATGCAAGGTTAAGTAAGTTCAAGAGTGTGGAGCATTCATCTTCCAGAGCCTGGGCTCTGCCTTCAGCTGCTGAGCACCTCCTTAGTCCACTGTAAAGGGCAGTGAGGATGCAGGCGGGCATGCCTCACTCAGGCTTGTGTAACAGAGAAGGGTTTCACTGCATCTCCGCAATTAACAAAACAAATAATGCTGTCATTGGCCTTGACTTTTCCCAAGGAATTGTGCTGTCTCCTCCCCCAGACCAGCAGCACAGGGAAAAGGCACTGGTGAGCCCCAGCAACCCTACAGCAGCAGCAGCCGTCAGCTGTGGCTGGGGAAACAGGAGGAGATGATGTTGCAAGGGCATCCGGATTCCAACCTGGCTAGACAAGCACTGACATTTTTCCATCACATTTGACCTGTTGATGCCTTCTGCTGGGGCTTTCATTCAGGAATGCTAGCTGTGGTCAGGCTGCATGTATTTACAGACACAAATAAACTGCTGCTGACTGAAATACACCACTCCCATGAGTTTGCTTGGCACTGCTCTTGCAAGGGTAAAGGCAGATCTGCTTACCCAGTAACGCAAAGCCTAAGCAGTGCTTCCTTACTTTTTTTTAAGATGTAACCTTGTGGAAAAGCTGTATTTGAGGGGCTGCTCTGCACTGCCTGCTGCAGCACCAGAGGCAGCACTGACAGCATCAACCCTATTCCCTTCTTTTTGTACACTGGCTTAGTAGCCCTGTGGCACCCTTCCCTTGTGTATTTGGTCCCACATTGCTCCCTGCCTACTCTGCAGACCAGTCTGCTTTACAGCTGAGTCGTCTCCCTGGGCAGGGGAAGGAGGGCACTTGCAGTCCCGTCCCCAAGCCTTTTCTCTGCTTTTTTCCACTCTCCCTGCCCAAACCACCCCTTAGCAATGAGTCAAATCTTGGCTCCCTATGACTGCCTGGATTGCCCAGTCTCTCAGCCCTAACCCAGTGTTGTGGGAAATGCCACAGCACAAAGGTAATCTGCCAGAGTGCAAGGGAAAGGGTGGCAGGGGGGCACTGCCTGTGCCTCTCCTTTCAGAGTGCAAAGGGGTGGATTTTTTTTTAAACTGCTTGGTCCCTCACAAATTAACTGAAGCAGAACTGTATTCACAGCGTTTGCTGCTTTGGGTGGCAAAGCTGGTTTAAAGCATTCCTGCCCTTCCTTTCCCTCGGCTTTCCTTCCTGCTCCCCCTTTCCATGCCTGGGGCAGTATGACTTGCGTGAGGCAGCCACGTGAACCAAGCTAAAACTTGCTCTGTCTCCTTGTGATGATTATTTTCTGACTGCTTTCTATTTTTTCTTTTGTGTCAGTGATGAAATCTGTCTTGCCATCTTGGCACGTGGTAATGGGATGATCACAACCCCCAAATTTTCCCCATGGGTGCTCCTTCCCAGGTGGTAGGGGTAGACCCAGCTATTTAAAATGCAATTTCTCAGCCTGCAAACTTTAGCCCTGACGTCATTATTGTGTAGGGGATGTGGAGCTCTGAAGAGCTGCCCCTGTGCAGTACTCAGGCCCGTCCTGCTGCTCCTGGTGCTGCAGGGAGGAGGCAGTGGTTTCCAGCCCACCCACGGTGGGTTACACGAAGGCAGCATTTAACCAGAGCCTGCCCCTGCACTTGTTTTCAGGATGGATCTATGCACCCTCCTCCCCTGCTAGGGCAGATTTAGTGGAATCAAGTGGGAAGACAGTATATATTTAATTTGCTTGAGGTTTTAAATTTTTTACCCCACCTGATCAGCACCGATGCCGCCAATGCGCCACTTGCTGCTCTCCTAAAAATCCCAGTTCAGA
Source organism: Promerops cafer (assembly GCA_013398275.1). NCBI lineage: Eukaryota > Metazoa > Chordata > Aves > Passeriformes > Nectariniidae > Promerops > Promerops cafer. Next base: position 3,920 of record VZSE01007389.1, read on the forward strand.
GATATTTTTAGTATGGTCTGCTGCATTTCTTCACTGCTACTTGCAGGAGGAGGGGGGGACAAAAAGTTCTTGAAGGAGAGCTGTTTTTACTGAACAAATAAGAGGTTCTGTTTATAGAGGCAAAAACACATAAAAAAAATAAATCCGGAAGGATGGGCCCATGGCCCTTTTCCAATGAGAAGAGCAAGTCAAAACAATGAACACCATTTGTTTTTGCTTTTCCCTGGCAAGCTTCCTTCAGCTGACTATTGCATGATCTGTTCAGGGTGAAGAGACAAGAAAAAAAGAAATTAAAAAAAAGAAGGAAAAAAAATCCAGGCAGTAGCAATTGCTCCCAGCTTCTCCCTCCTGCAGTGGCTGCAGCCCCATCTGTGTGGGTTTAAAGCTGCAGCTGTCAGCAGGGTAACCCAAACCCCAGCTCCAGAGAGAAACAGACAGGGCAGGGGGAGTAGTTTGGGGGGAAAATATAAAAAAAGAAAAAACCAAAGTAAAATATATGTTGTGAAGCAACAACACTGGTCTTTATCCAGCTCCCTTTCCAAAAGCTCAGGGCTCCCCTGCTTTTCCAGCTGGGCTCCACTGGACCCCACAGCAACAGTCCTCTGGTAAAAAGAAGTCTGGATGAGCTGCTGTGTGCTCCCAGCTGCCTTCCTGTAGCCACCTGGGCTGGACACCTTCTTGCACACCATAAGGAATGGGTGTTTATATTAGTTTCCTCAAACTAAACTCCCTTTTCCTTGGGCTCCCACCAGTTTCCAATCTGTTTAATACCATTGGCTCAGAGCAGGAGCTCCCTGAGGCACTCCCTGCCCTGGGTCAAGACCAGTATATTAAATCAACACAACTTCTGTGGCAGTCCCTACAGCTCCAGCTCCATGTTTTATAGCCCTGCTTTGACTGATAAGGCTGTATTAATAAATTCATCAGGCAGCACCACTGTTGCTGGCAGGAGAAGCAAGCCCCAGTTTTGGTGGGGGGCTCAGCAAAGAAACAATCAACTCTACTCACAGCATCATATATGCACAACTGTTTTATTTTGGGGTTTATATAAAAAAAATTCCTAAAGACTGCAGAGCTTTTTTATCCTAATTTCTTACACATATGGTTCCAAGACCCTGTTTTCAAGCTAATTCCCCCCTAACAACTTGTGATGGAGTGGGTTCCCCTGATTTTTGACCTAGTCACCTTTTCTAATGGGATATGTCTAAAGCTGCAATATGGCACTTGGTTCACTTAGTTGGCAGGTTTAATACATCTGGAAAGCTGGGCTATGGAGATGCACACGGCTCAGAGTCCATCAACACAGGCAGGGACCCTGCCCTCATGTCTGTGCCTCCAGAATGAACCAGACCTTTCTCCTTCCTGTGCAAATAACAGGCTTTGGTCATGGACCAGTCCCGTCGTAAGGGATTCTCGCCCCTGAAGAGAATCCCGTCTTCAAGTGGGGAAGCAGCCCGGCCATTCAAGCAATTGTCCACGGCAGTGCCAGGCACTGAGACCCCTTCAGTCAACTGTACCATTGTAAGACTTGTTGAGCTTGTTGAAGGTGAACTCTACGTTATGCGTGGAAATGGGCTTTCGGTAGAGAGGATTGGATGCCTTTGGAGAAAGGAGACAAAAAGAACAAAGATGAGGAACAAAGTCTGTGTCATGGTAAAAACATACCAGTTAGTTTGGTGACAGCACTCTTTGGCTTTGAGTGAACTGAACATTCAGATCCAAAAGCAGTGTTGTTTATCCAGAGTTGGTCCTTCAGACCCACCTTCCATCCTGCCTGCAGGCAGAGGTACTGCCCTCCTATGCTGAGCATCCCCACCAAAGCCTCCCAGAAGGGCTCCCTCACAGACCTGACCAATGTGGCTGCCACCACAGTCTCCCCTACCTTCTTCAGCCTCCAGCTCTGCTTGGAAATAGATGATGAAACCAAAGGCTGGGTATAGTTTTGCAAAGCATTTATAATTTGCCTAGGAGAAGGCAGTGCAAGATGCTGGACCCTGGAGGCACCTCAGGGCATGGACACCTGCATCCCTCGTGCCTGCCACCCTTCTCCATCACTGCAGAGCTGTTTCCTGCCAGTGCATCCCTACAGCCCCCCATACACCAGCAGCACCCCCACCCCAGGCTCACCATCTCGTATCTGGCGCGGGAACGTTCGCTCTGGAATCGGTCGAACTCCCGCCTGTCGTGAATGGTGACGAGCAGCTTCCAGAGCGCCAGCAGGATGATGCCGATCAGCACCACGCTGCCAATCACTGCCAGCACGATGGTCACAGCGCTGGGGGCTGAGCTGCAGGCTGGCAATGAGGCAGAAAAGCTAATTAGCTCTGGTGTGAGTGTATCCCGGATCAGGTAATAACTTGGACTGCAGCCACAGAGCAAGTGACCTCAGGCAGCGCTAGCAGCAGTGGCCAAATTTAAAAAATCAACAGTCCCCTTGGAAATCAAACTGATTTTTTTTTTTTTAAATTAAATAAATCCCTGGCTAGAGGCAGGTCAAAGGGACACCTCTCATGGAAGTCACCAGAGCTGGGATATCACATAGTAGGGCTGCAGCACCACTCTCCAACAGTGATGTAGGGTTTTAATGCCAGGTGACCCATGTGGGACACAGAGCGTTAAGGAGCCTCTGGCAAAAGCCACCTCAGCTTTTCCCACACAGAGACAGGGGATCACTAAAGACTTTATATAAGGATGTTAACTGTCAGCTAATCAACTAGTCTTTGAATTATGTGCAAGCTGCAGCCCAATTGAAATAGAACATGAGGAATCTCAGTCTTTCCCATATTGGCCTGTGCCTTGGAGGACCAGAGCAAATCACAAGAAGCTACTGCTGGATGCTCGCCAGCTTGTCCTGCAACACCACAAGGGGTTTTCTCTGAGCAACTGCATTGCACACGATTAAAATGATGCTGGGAAGCACAGCTGTCTGCACAGCCTGTGGAGAGGAGTAGGGACACCCAGCCCTTACACTCCCTGGATCAGAGCTCTTTGGCAATGTGGAAATCCTTAGGTGGTGCAGGGCTTTCCCAATATCCTGACTTAAGAGGCAGCCGCATCAGGTGTCCCCTTCTGATATTTTTGCTCCCAGGGGCTTTATCTCCAAATCAAGCATGCCTTTTGCTACTTAAATAGGCTTCATTTAATTCAGCCTCCTAAAGCTCTTCAGCCACTTGCTGGCAATGCTGATGGCTCAGGTGCAAGGTTTACTCTCACAGTTCTTTTCAACTAAGTTGGGAGCATTTGGAGTTGGGTTTCATCACCATAAAACACTTCAGTTTAAATCACCCTGGTTTATCTGCTCACACATGTAGCTAGCTTTTCTGCAACCCACCAGGCTCCCCAGCAGCCCATCACCTCTCCTGAGGCTGCCAGTGCTGTCAAAAAGGAAACCCAAGGGAGGGCCAACCTGGCTCCTTGAGGACAGTGAGGTTGGACTTCCCACTGGGAAGCTCCAAGTAGGTGAACTTCATGACACAGTTGTTCACTGGGTAGGCGCAGAGGATCGCGTTGGGGTCATCCGTTTCTGGAACCAGATGCAAGAATCACAGGATTTTGTGTAAGTTTTTATACATCAAAAAAAGTCCTAAACACTGCAGAATTTTTGTACCCTATTTTTTCAAAGAAATGCTTCCAACACCCTCTATTTTTTAACATAATTCCCCCCTAACAACTTGCAATGGTGTGGGTTCCCTGATTCTGAACTAGTCACCCTGTCTAGTAGGCTGTGTCTGAAGCTGCAATACAGCACTTGCTTGACTTAGCTGGCAGGTTTAATATTAGGAATTAGCACAGCTCTCCCTTGCAAGATAAGCAGAGCTTTCCAGGGATGCCTGGGAGCAGAGGAATGGGGAGTAAGCCTGGAAAGCAGCACAGTTTGATCACAACTCATACAAATTGTAACTGAGCAGTGTCAAGATTTACTGCTTGAGAAAATGTGGCACTTGGCAAACATCGCACAGCAAACAGACTCAACCTCACACAGCAAACAGACTCAACCTCATACACACACATTCTTCCTTCATGCAAGTCTGCTTCTGCAATAAATGCCATTTTCTTCTTAATTTGCTGAATTTCTTGAAGAGTAGAAGGTGAAGGGAAAACAAGGGGCACCGACTCAGGGCCAGCAGCAGCAGCAGCCCACGGCCAGCTCGTGTTCCAGCTGTACCAAATGGCTCCAGCTCCGGAAACGGCTGAGAAGTTTGTTTTCAAAGAGTGAAATAGAAAAGGAAAATGAGAAGGGGAGGAGGGAGGGAGGGGGAGGGGAGGAGTTGGTTGCAAGGATGATGTGTAGATGTGGGAGTTGCAAGAAATGAGAGGACTTCATTCCCAGGGCCATGCGAGCACTGTGTGTTTGTGTCTGACACACCATAGCACCAGACAGAGCCTGGTCACTGTAAGGTGCTGCCTGAGGAAGGCTGCTTCACAGAAGAAATTTAGGATTGAGCAAAGCCATCACCTAGGGTTTGCAGATCTACCTTAAGGGGTGATTTCAGCAGAGCCACTGCCCTGCACCGCCACAGCTCATTGGATGCCCCTATTGCAGGGACAGTGGCTGGAAGGAGTTGGGGAAGCATCTCTGGCTGTGACAGGAGCACAGCTCTGCAAGACTGCAAGGGCTGAGAGTTTCATGGGAGAAGAATTTGGGGACCCAGTGCTGTTGGCTGGCAAAGACATGCATGACCTTGTCTTAGGCACCTGGAAATAGCTTTCCACAGCTCTCGTATCCATGCCTGTCATGCTGAAAAATGATCGCATTAATGGCCAGCCCCTTAGCTCTTCCCTGTCTGTTTGTTTTTCATTTCAATGCCTTTGACCTGCATCCAGTTAAAAGATTAATACCCTCCCTTTCAACAGCTGAGCTCAGATGCAGCTGCCCCTCTGGTGAGTCCTGACGCATTCCTGGTGTGGACAAACCTCAGCTGTTCCTACCCTGGGACCGGAAAACCTGCTCTATCTACACAGTGGTAGCAAAGCATGGGCTGGAAAAGTGCTGATTGTTACAAAGCAAAGTGCTAATTAGATTAATATAGATAATACTTCCATGTTTCTTGACTAATGCCTTTTTGAGTTGAGCAGCAGTTCTTAGTTCCTGTAGGTCTAGCTGCTCTCACTCCCATCCATGCACCATATTTCGGTAAAAGATACAGTGACTAAAGTCTCAGTAGTAATGATTTCTGTTGATCTGCACTAGGTTTCAGAGATCACATGTCAACAGAGAGAGATGTGAGGGCTCCACTGAGTTTTCAGGTCCACTGATGTGTGCTGCTGCCAGGTTCAGCTTGGAGCAGGACCTGTCATGTTCCTCTCGCATTGAAAGCTCCTCTCTGAACTGTCAGGAATGCAAAGGTAATACTGCAGAGCCAAAGGAGATCTTACAGAGTCCAAAGCAAGTCATACAAGCCTCCCATGAGGCAGCATTCTGACTCATGAGTCCAATGACAGAGGCCTCTGCTCTACAAAGCTTTGAAGCCCTCACTGCATCATATCCAGAGTCAAAAGGCAGCTGGGATGTTCAAGGCTGTGTTCATTGCAATTTGATATTTAAGAAGGTCCCATCCTCTTCTGCCAGGACAATACAGGCCTATGTACTCTGTGACAAATATCAGCATTCTGCCTTTCAGCAGGGACTTGGTAATATGTGCTAAATTATACAAAAGCACTTGAAAACCAGGATTTGGCCAAGAAGAAGCCCATAGTCCACAAGAACTTTCTTTAGGAATATTTTGCTTTACCTCTTTCTCTAGCAGCCCAGATCTCCAAGCCACAGAGTGCCTTGACCTCCCAAGATCTCAGCACTATGTGTAATCTGACTGCAACAGTTCGACAGAAGCGTAAGTGTAATTTCCAAAAATGTCTTAAAGCAGAAATCTGGCTGGTTTTCCTCTGAAAGCCATGCAGGGGGCTGACTAACAACAGCCCTGCCTCACCTTCCAGGGAGCAGGCAGAACAAAAGCTGACTTTGGCATAGTACACTAACCAGGCAGGAGGGATGAGCTTTGATTCCCAATATCTGCTGGCCAGACAGGCATTAGAAAGGAGCTTTGCGTGTTTTGAACTTCCAAATCTCTAGCAGTGTGCTGGTGCAGGTGCATTCCCTGCTAAACTGCAGGCTGAATGGAGAGAATGAGAGCAAGTGTCCCAAAGGGAAGGGTAGGAAACTCCACTGGTCATAATTTAAAAGCTGGACACTGGATGTGAGAGGAGTCAATGGGAAAAGCATCACCCGCAGACAGCGTAGGAGGGAGTGAGTGAAAGGCTGAGCAAGGTGTGGGACTCTCACCCCTACAAACTAAGGAAGAGGAGGAAATGCCAGATGCAGACAGTAACTTATCCCTGCTTGATCTACATCCCTCCCTCCAAGAGACATTGCTAAGGCCAAAGTCAGGACTGTGATTAAATCTGTCACAAGTCTGGATCCCCTCTACTCCCCTAAATAGCAACCAGGGACTCCCAGAACATATCTTGAAAAGAGCGGGGAGAAAGTCATCTTCTGAGAGATGGACATGTGGGGTGACCTCAAGAAGAGGACACAAAGGGCAGGAGATTGCCAGGGGGACTTTTAGTAGTCAGTTCCACCAAAGCAGAACTCATTTTCAAAACAGCTTTGCTTTCTCTTACAAGCTCACTTCTTCCAAGATGAAACCTCAGAAGATTAGAAAATGCCCTGTTTTGGGTGATACTTTGTCTTTATGCACTCTCTCACGACTCATCTCATCTGTCTCATGAGATCCCACTCTCTTTGCTCCCTGCACTGGCAGTAGTGGTTAGATATTATTTAAAATCAAAGATTTTTTTACTTCAGTATGGATTATAGCCCAGTGAGAGCATCACACATTCCACACATACACATACTACCTACACACATACATTTCTAAATATCAGGTGTTCCTTGAAGCTTTCTTTACAGCTATGTCTTAGTCTGGTTAAGAAAAATTCAATATCACAGTCACCAGCTCCCACCACCTGCAGTCCTGCTGCTGCCAACTTACCAAGAACATCCACAGTGGTGATGATCTCATCCTTGCAGTGCTTTTGGCAGGTTTGGTTATCAGCCAGTCTTCCTGAGTTAAACAGCTTGCATTCAATGCAATCCCTGCAGGAACACACACAGAGGGGAAGATCAAGCACACGTCAGAAACTGCATGAACACAGGGATTCAGCCTTCAGGAAGGAACTTCCTGGGTGCTGGTCTAGAGGCTGCACATCTGCACCACAAAGAAAAGAGCAGCTTCAGGGCCAAGCATCTCCATCTCAAGGACAGATTTATTCTAGGATTCAATGAAGGTGCAAAGCAGCTGGTAGGTTTGGGGTCTGTTTGCCCTTTAGATGTCAGGAGCTGCACATCAGCAGCTGCAAAATCCATCCTGCCTGAGATCAAGGCAGGCAGTCCTGCTGCTCTGTGCTAGTCTGAGGCTGATACCTGGGGCACCTTTGTCACTGTGAGGCAGGGGCAATGATTCTGATTCCAGTCCTCCCTTCCTCTGCAGCTCTCAGCTCTCCTGCACCCAGACATCTGCAGCTCAGAGTGCAGCAAAACTGGGGTTGCCAGCCTTTCCTGCAAAGTGAGACAGCACCAGAAACGAACAGGGACATGAATCTCCATGAGCACTAGGGCAACAACACTTGTTGCTGCTCCACCTGGGATACTGTCAGGTTGCTTAGCATGGGCTCCTAGCAGCAGTAGGCTTGCTTGGGGCTGATCACACATTTAACAAAGCAGGAGTAATTCCTTAGCTGAAAAGTCTCCCAGGAACCAAAGAGCTGCCCTTCCCACCAGCGAGAAATCCCTGCTGAACTGCCTGTACCTTTTAGTGCTACAGACACCTGGGCAGGTGGGACACTTCTCACAGGTCTCTCCGAAAGCCCCTGGCTCGGTGCACTGACACTTCCCGCAGACACAGGCACCCCGGCCGCTGCACATCTGCCCATCACTGGAAACACAGCTGTCCATCTCCGTGGAGCAGTTGCAGTTGTCCCCGATGTAGCCGGCGTGGCACTTGCACTCCCCGCAGTGACATTCCCCGTGACCTGAAGAGAGCAGGGGAGAGGTGTCAGCAGAATTCAGGGCCACTGATGGGTGCTGTAGCTGGGAGGGACCAGCAGCCCAGCAGGAAGAGCTGCCAGAGAGACCTTACTTGGCAGGGCAACAAACAGATGCCGATGGGAAACACCTAAATGTCAAATTAATGTCAACATTTAGCACCAAAAAATACGTACTCACTGCTCTTCCAGCTTCCCTCTATAGTTGCTCTAGACAAATGGGCACCTCCCCCTTCCTACTTTTGTGTGAAATAATCTCTTTTCTCTGTCTACATCAAGAGGTATAAAGATGGGAATAGTGCAGTGCGTCCTTGCTGGTTTTGAGCCCAGAGTTTAGCAGGAAAAAGGCTAGCAGGTCGCCCACCTCATGAAGTATTTCCTTCCCTTTCTTCTTAACAGTTTTACTTAAGAAGTTCTCTTAAAACCTTGTAAAAAATTGTATCAACAAGCACTATTTCCTGTGTCCAGACAAGACCTCTGTGTCCCAGCCAGAGCCACAAAGGTTGCTGGGACCAGCTGAGTCCTGCCCAAGGAGTAGCTTAGGGCAGCTCAGAGAAGAGATGGATGAAGAAACCAATCCAGTAAGGGCTCTCCTCCACTGAAGCATCCCCTTGGAGCTACGGGGTTTAGTGAAGGGCTGAGAAAGTCAACAGGCTCCAAGGCTGTCAGTGACAGTAGGTGGAGTGGCTGTCCACTGAGCAGCTGTTTTCATAGAGGCATCTGCTGGAGACTGCTCAAATTCTTCCGTGGCCAGTCCCTAGGAGAAGGGATGCCTTTGCAGGCATAGTTTCTAGAGCTGAAGGGTTTGTATACAAGGCTCATCAGCAACCTAATTACAGCTCAGCTTTTCCACTGGAAAGAGCCTCGAGCACCCCAGACATGATAAATTATATACACGCTCCTTTCATCGACACAAACCCGCAGCTCTCCCTGCCTCTCCCACTGTGCCAACATTACCAGAGGCTGTGGATTGCCAAGCTATATCCCTTGCCAAAAGTCACGGGAGCACCTTCTGTTTTACTAGGCATCTCATATATCCCAGCACATCACAAGCTGTCCTTCTACAGCCTCTTCTGCACTCCCACCGTTTGCTTTGGATCCAGCCTGCATATTCAAACATTACTGGACAAAGGAGATCATGTTTACAAGATCTCTAGAGGTGACCTCCTTCTGTGCCTACATCTGATGGAGATTAAAATCCCTTGCTCTGCTCACCTTCACAGTGACAGCCTTGCCCTTTCCTCAGACAAAAAGCTCTGGGTTTGAGCCCATGGGCTCAGCTACATCCACAGCTGCTGCTGTTTTGGGGGGCAGCTGCAGAGTGGGGGACTCCCAGGATCACCACTTCACAAGCAAACCAAATGGGGTGTCTGGCTTTTATTTACAATTAATTCAGGTGATTGGGCTCTCACACACAGCAGGTTTGATGCCTCCATGGCAATGCATTTGTCCAAATTAGCTATAAACTATGGTTTTGTTAAATGGCATTATTAAAAGGAATCCAAAGCAGCTGGCAATTAGTAAATGGGCTCAGGCTTGAATTTGAACTCTGAGCATCAAGAGAAGCAAGCTGATGGTATATGTATCGCCCCTCAGTTCTGCTAGGACATCACAGAATGCAGCAGAAGATGTAACTCCAGAGGAAATCTGTCTCTGGACCATAAAATGGTTCAGTTTTTAAAGGCATCAGAGCTAGGTCATAGGAGGCTAGAAAGACTGCATGTCCCTTCCAGCCCCTGGCAGGATGGAAGTGGAGCCTGAAATTACTGTCCTGGGGAAGGAAAATGGCCATTTGCAAATAATGCATCCTATTAAACCACTGTGATTGGAAAACTTAAGAAACAGCATCTTAAAGGATGTGGTTTTGTTTACTGACGGGGATGAAGAAAAAAGCCATTCTGTATGAGGGTGACTAAGTGTGGGGTGTGAGCTAAAAATGTCAAAACACGTTGACATGTGCTTCCTGCCTTGGCCACACTGGTTTAGTGTGCAAATCTCTGGCTGAAGCTCATGATGGTCAGTGTGCCAAGAGCAGGAATTTCCATCTTGACCTTCAATGGCAAAGATGTCACGATCTTCACTGCTTCCATCAGCATGAAAGAGTGGCCACTCCTGCAAGCACCATGAGCTACACTTCTGGTGCCATCCATCTCCCACACAGCCTGAAGACTGGAGAAACTCAGTGAATGAGAAACATTTGTTTTTCATATGGGCACAGTAAGAGTTGTCCCACTTCTCGACATCCACCTGGAGCACCAGAAGTGGGAAATATTCCATCCTCTCACTTGGGACACAAACTGAGAAGAGTCCCGAGGCAATGTGGCAGCGAGGCTTTTGGTGCCAGTGACCCAGAGCTGTGTTTTGCAGTGTCACCCTGTACTCACACTTTGCAGCACAGTGTGCTGCTCGTTCCCAGTCCCAGCTCTCCCACAGTCACACACAGTGCTGATGTGGCTAAGCAGTCTCTGTGCCATCGTGCCTGCAAGAAACCTTCCAACCACTGTGCCCACGATGAACCCAGTTTCACTTCCCATTTTCATTTCCACGGCAACATGTCCTCAAGGAGAGTCTGTTTCAAGACCTCTCTGCACCAGCAGCAGTCTCATGGTGCAGGACATCACCCTGGACTTTAACCCCCTTGAACCCTTTGAGTTGTACATTCTCTGTTAAAGCGGGTTTGTGAAGCCAAAATACATTAATTATGTTCTCCAAACATAATAAGAGATGTTTTCTTCTGTTCCCATCTTTGAAATGAGACAAGCTTAGAAGTTTAAAAGATCCAGATCTAACTAGGAAATGAAATGCTCCCTCTGAATTTGATAACATACTTTCCAGCCAGCTCCTGACCTTCGGGGGGACTAACACAAAACACATGTCAGGAGGCTGCAGAAACCACTGGGAGGGTGTGCAGAGGAAAGCAATGCTTTTGTGGGGGGAGAGGAGTCCCCACACTGAGCTTGACTAGTCTAGGATCCATCCAGGCAGGTGCCATGGGGTGCACTGCTCCCAAGGACGCCACCAGAGTGGGCCTAAAGCCTCCTACTTCTGGGGACGACAAAGCCATGCAAAAAAAACCCCAAAACCAAACAGCTTTCTTTTGAAAGAATAAACATGATCCCAGCTTTTATGGAGAGGTAGCAAAGGTTTGAAAACAAGCCTCCTCCAATACTCCTTTTTTCCCCATATTCTAGAACATTAAACTGATGTGCCTAACATACAAGAAAAACAAGTCATGATTTTTAAGCCAGTTTAGTGGTTTCTGAGCACTCAGGAGAAGAAAGATCATACTGTATTTTGTTCCCGTTAAATCAAGCCACTTATTTTTGTGCCTCTGTGCTCACATCCAGACTCTGGGTCAGGATCTCCGAAAGTCTGTGCTTTTGTCATTTTTGGTTATTTGAACAATTAGTCTGAAATAGAAAAAACCCACAGGAAAAACAACAAAGAGAAATAAGTTATGGCAAGCAATTTCCAGATTCTCCAGTGTCATCCCTTTAACAACAAGCCTTGTCTGCTGTGCCCATCGCCCAGAGAGCCCCAGTGAAGAAGGGGTCCACAACCACAGATCAAAAACATCTGCTTATGAGAGAAGTCAAAGCCTGCTGACACAGAGCACTGCTTGAGCACCAGTTTTGTACCAGACCAGCCAATCTCTCAGCAAAAGTGCTCAATGTCTGGGGGAGAGGCTCTGTCAACAGCACATTTTGAGTGGGAGGAAACAGAGCAGCAGAAAAGGTTTGGAACACTTAGAAAACATAGGGCTTTTCATTTGGGAAAGGGCTAGAGTAAGACACAGTGCCTGCTTAGGCAAATAGATAATCAACTTCCCTAGCAATTTCTTTCCATGGCTCAAAGCAGCCGGTGCTGCACTTCAAGAGGCCAGGGAAGGCCTGGCCAGGCAGCCTAACCATGGCACAGCTCAGGCCCACGGCACTGCCAGATGGTCGGCACCCGCAGGGACTTGGAGAGAGCTCCAGAAATTTTAAACAGCAGGGATGGGTTTAGGATCCACCCCCTGGGTCATGCCAGTCCAGGGGAAAACAAGGTTGGCAGGTTGGCAGGAGCATCCCCAACCCCTGGAGCCCACTGAGCATAAGAACCTCCTTGTGCTAAGGAGGCTACTACATAAACAGACAGACAAATGCCAAGGGTCCAAGGTTTCTGTGTAACCTGAAATTCATCTGACTGCCTCCACTCACACCAGGAGAGAGCTTGCCCACACTCATTTATCCACAATGCAATACTGAAGCAGCAAAACAAACACTAAGAGGTTAGTAAGAAGTAAATAGTGCTTTTCTGAATGTTATTTACACTGGACACCATGGACCTGTGCATCTTCTCATTGCAATGGATATTTATATCCTGAAGTACATGGGTTTAACCAAGATTTCAGTCCCAGCACTGGGCTCACCCATCATCAAAAATAGCACTGGAGATGCAGACTAATGAAACCAAAGGTGAAGGAATAAATGCAGGCTCGAGCTGCTAATTCAGCCATGGGTACCACAAGTCCCATCACCAGCTGGACATTACTGCCAGCATCCCCCACAGTGCAGCACTGCCATCACAAAAACCCCCCTCAGCACTCCAGTTTCTCACTCACTTGGGAATTTCTGGGTTCAGTGAGAATTGGACAAGGAAGACATGGTTTTGGAAACTGCTGTTTCATGAAGGCAGCTGAGAGCTATGCGGGGCAGGCGGATTTCCTGTGGCAGCCCTGGCCAGCCTTTCCTCATTTTCCTTCTCTCTGCTAAAGAAGTGGAGTTGAAATGCAACCACGAGATACAGCTGATGATCCATCAGAAAGCCAAAATGGGCAGTGAGAAGTCATTTCCTGAAAGAGATCTAAAGCTGCATTTCTTAAAATAAAGCCTTCCTTTTTTTTTTTTTTTTCCCCCAAGTAAGCTCAGCACTCCACAAACCTTTGACTTCTACTTACATTAGCTCCTCAGCCAAGCCTGCCACATGTGGCCTTTTGGATGGAGACCCGGGACTGGGAATTGGAGCTTTCAGGTCCCGCTGCCAACTCTGTTACTGATGCAGGGAGAGCTATGGGGCAAGGGCTGGTGCCAGATCCTCCCAGAGGCACAGAGCTTTATCTCAAGTGGGGGCAGTTGGGATGAATGTGCTGTTTTCCTTTGAGCCATGGACTCAAATACCATCCCACCACTCTGGGCACGTGCTCATCCTTGGCTTTGTCACCCCTTCAGCACCTGACATGGAAGGCACTGCAGGAACTGCCAATAATTCATATTATTCCTTAAGCCAGATCAGAATGGGGTGGCATGTGTGAATCCTCTGGGGTTTTTGCCCCTACTGTGTCTCCCTCCACACCTCTAGCTCAAAAAGGGCCACTGTCCCTTCCTATCAACCTCCATTTGTTCACATGCACGTGTTCACTGGCTCTCCCATGGTACACAGCAGCACCTCTCCCACAGCAGTGCTCCTCTCTCCAGCCAGCTCTCACAGACTTGCTCACAGATGAAACCCCCCTGAATGCAGATCTCTCCATTACTTTCTTTCTCCCCAAAAAGCCTGAAAAATAAAACTGCTTGAAAAAAACCCCATTTTCTACTTGGCCCTCCCAGTCCTGCCCAGATACCACCAATATCCACAGGCCAGAGCCAGGAGCTTCTCCCCCACTGACAAACTTCCTGGTCTGCCTCTGCTCAGATCTGCTTATACAACTCTGCACTTCAGCTTTAGTCACCGTGAAGGCTCTGGAAGATTTGGAGACACAAGGGGACATATGTCAACCATGCAGTTGCTGAAAGGCGTAGAAAGGGCATGAGAAAAGCCAGAGTGTTGCAACCCTTCCACCAACACACGAAGCCTCCGGGAAAGATTAAGATTCATCCTCCCACTCTGATGCCTGAACTGACTCCTACCAGCTCCTACCACCCAAAAACCTCCAAATATGTTCTTAAAATAGAACTTGTGTCCAAAAACAAAGCTGCATGATCCCAAATCCCTAAACTCCAGGGCCAAACTCTATGGTTCAGGTCCATCCTTCAAAGAAAAAGCAGTTTAATTCCCATCCTGCTGCAGCACAAGTGGGTTGAATGTCCTTTCTGCTGGACTTTGTTGAGAAGAGTGGGCTCTGGAGTAGATCCTTCCTCTGCAAAATGCAGTGCCTTAGGAGCCTTGCCCAGTGCTTGCTTAGGAGCCTTGCCCTTGCCCAGTTGTTTGGATGCAAACAGACCATTTGGTGCAAGTTCACCAAAGGTCCATGGTTTTGTAACAGATTTCTCCCTTAATAAATACCTGGAAAAAGTCAGAATATCACTCAAAGTAAGACAAAGAAAAAAAAAAAAAAAGGAGAAAGAATGAACACACAGGCTGTGCTGCACTTCCCTTTCAGGTCAATTACTTCAGCTCAATTTTTTAAATGAAACTGAGCAAAATTTACAGGCTGTCAATGCATGTCAAAAAGAAATGCAGAGACCCAGAATTGCACTCACCTGCTGGTCTGAGGCTTTCATCTGCCTTTAAGCCCCAAACACAACATTCATTTCCAAATATGAATTTCTGTGAACAACTATCACCAGAGAGACCAAATTCAGACACCACACTCACTGAGATGCTGGCCAGTAGAGCATTTAAAGCGAGTTTGTTCTAAGACCATCTAAGCTTTATTTCTGAGTTCATCTTGGCAGGGGTTTTTTTTGAGCTTTCTATGGGGTTTTTGGCCATGGGAGGGGGCAGCTGCACAGGACAGGGGGTTTGGGTATGTGCATGAATCTTCAGATGACACCTCTGGTTGCAACCCACACGTTGTGCCACTTTAAGAACAGAGCCCCAAGGACAGAGCTCTGGCTCCCATAGAGACCTCAAAGCCCTCACTCCTGTATTCTTTAATTCTGCCCGGGCATTTAATGCCTCATTGGCATGCATTAACACTTGCTGAAGGTCTGCTCAGGGACAAGGAGAAACTGCAGTGAAAAGAGGCAGGAACAGCAGCGCTCTGTGCGGGCTGGCCCTCAAGGAGCTGCTGCCAGATCTGGGGAGAGCTGCAAGGCTTGGAGGGCAGTAAGAGCCTGGGCAGGGAGAAAGGAGGGGTAGCAAAGGGCAGCTTTGCCCTTTCGTGCCAGGAATAGAGACTCTGGGAGAGCAGCACTCCATACTCTGGGAGAGAACGTCCAACCTAGTTGCTGTTTCAGTGAAAAGCCAACACAAACCCCTGGTGTGAGCAAGGTGTGGCAGGCAGGGTATGCCTGCTGCCAGGAACACCAAGGAACAAAAGGAATAAACACAGCACTGAGCACAAACACAAATGGAATCATAATTTGTGTTCCTGTGAGAAATCCATGCAAAGATCATCAAATGTCTCAAGTTGGAAGGGACCATAAGGACCACAGAGTCCAACTCCACAATAATCAATAATATTTAACAGGCAACAATGTGAAGCTAATGCCTGGTGATGTAATAACAAATACTGCACTTAACTGCTGTGAAAGAAATCTAGAGGAGCATATCCATGGAGCACAGAGCATTCTGGCTAAGAACCATCCACCTGCACTGACCTGCAGCCACCTCTGACCTGAGGCACAGCATGGGGGTTGTTAGCAGTGCAATTACAGGGGGGACCAGGAATCTTTACATTGCAACTACAAGCCCTGGCCATGCTTTCACAGGTCACAGCCAGCAGACAAGGGTCACCCCATGCTGTTTGTCCCACCCCAGAGGCCATTTGAACTCTGGGATCTTCAGCCTTTTGAACGGGCACAGAGCAGGATGGGGAGGCACACGCTCTCGGAGGACAGTGGCACATGACTCAATACTAAAGTGAAAAGAGAAGAGAAACCAGGTTAAGGGGGAAAAAATAAATTCCGAGAGGAAGAAGAAGAAGAGACTGGGGAAGGATGGAACTGATGCCCTGGGAGGAAGTGGTTTCTGGAGCCGCCCAAGGACTGGAGATGTGAGTAAACACATGCACTGAGTCAGCCCCATGCTCCTCCAAAAGGCCACTGAGGATCTGTGTGCCAGACTTCATGAAGATGCAATTTGGAATGCAAACACCTCCCACCTGGCTCTCAGCCTCTCTCTGCATTGGGAGTATGAGCCTCAGCTCCTGGAGATGAGCACACCCAGAACACCATGGGACACCCTGCTGAATTTGCTCCTGGCTAATGCTCAGGAGCCCTTTGCCTACAAGTTAAAATCAAACACTTCTACAGAGGAATGCTACTGCCAGCCAGCCGCCCACCCAGCTCTAGGGTGGAATCTCTCTACAGCCTTTCAAATCATCTGTGAGCTCAGGGCTGGGTGTCCCTGTCCTCAAATAAGCCCTCCCTGCACAGAGGGTGCCACCCTGGCACAGCAAGCACATGATGCAAGCACAGAGCACCACAGGCTGCCCACAGCGTTAGGTAAGCGTGTCCCAGACATGTCCCTGTACTTTCTGCTCCTCTTCACACTGTGTGAAGAGCAGACTTTCTAAATGACACTCCACACTAAAGGCTGAGAGGTTTCAAGTGCTGCTCTCAGAGCTCACTGCTGTCTGGCAAAGCATGGCCAGACCCAAGGCACCACGGGAGGCAGCCCGGGATGACCCCAGGGCTCAGACACCAGCTCTTGTTGCCAGAACAAGGCCTAAAAGCCAACATCCCACATGTGTCAGCAGCAGCAGGCGCCTCCAAGCTCCTTCCTCAACTGTGGAAATGTTTTCTAAATCACTGCTTCAGCAATCACGTTCTGCTGCTCCAAAATGTTCCACCAGCAAGGCAGCCCCATGCTGTACAGGAGGGCAAGCAGGAATGCAGGAATACCAACAGTTCAACAGCTGGCCTAAGAAAAGATCTGGTTTATAGAAACACACATAAAAAAAAATAAAGGTATTTTTCTTGATTTGGGACTTAGCCATTGGGCAGCCAAATTACACTGGACACACAGCCAAACAGCATCTGCAGGGAGCTTCCAAGCAGGGCAAGAGTGGCATCAGTCCAAGCAGGATGAAGGTGGATTCAGCTGACTGCTCTTGCCCACCACGGTCCTCAGCCCTGCCTGCTCCAGCTGACCTGGTCCTTACTTTTTTTTTTAAGCTGTCCCACTGGATGGGAATAAACGGAGCTGACCTAAACCTTCCATTTCTTTAGAGCAATCCATGTGATGAGAGTCAGTAGAACAGCTTTGCAGTTTAACCCCAAAAAGAAAGGGGAAAGCAGAGGTGCCTCATTTGATTTGTTTCTTATTAAATGCTTGTAGTCTATTCTCACTGGAGCCAAACTGTTTCACAGGTGGAGGAGGGATGTAAGCTGGAGAGGGGATGCCCACCCAGTAGTGCCTCAGTTCCTCACAGCTATGGGACACAGCAAGTCAGAGGTTTATTTTTCCTTCTTATTCAGGGGGATTATTTTGTTTTATCCATTTATTCTCTGGCTCGCAGACATCTCAGGACAGGACCTTTGGCTGAGCAGCTCCTGCAGGTGATAAAAGCAAAGGCCAAATGGGAATGCACTAAGGAGAAAGGTCTTTAGGAATCTCGAAGATAAACATGCAGTCTGACTGAGTTTTGACCACATTGTAAAAGACAGATGCTACAGCAGTGCCATCTCCTTGTTGTCTGTTCTGGGCATGAGGTCCCCTGGGCTCTGCAAGTGGCACTGTAGGTAAGAGACCTCAAGGTGCCTGAAACCAGGTTTGTGGGCTGCCAAGGAGCCAAGGGCACCCTGTGCCCCACACAGTGTGACAACATACACAGACTGCTGTGTCTTCCAGCCCAGACTCAGCTTGTCTTCAGCTCCCTGCCTCCCACTGTGCTCTTGGGTGGGAAAAGGGACACTCGCAGTGCTACAACACCCTAATGATACAGGGGTTTGTTTCAGAGGACTTTACTTGGTTCTGCTCACCCCAAACCACCCTCCCATGCCCTGCGCCCTGACAGCACCCGCAGCCACTGACCCCTGAGCCCCCAACCTGCTCCTAATGACTGGGACTACTCACAGAGCAACTGGTACTGTGAGGTTACACCACAGTGACCCGAGCTGACACTGCATCCTCTGTCACCAAAATAAGGCTCAAATATGCTGGTAGATGTGTGCTCCCCATCCTCCTCCCACATGGAAGCAAAGAGGGATTGACCTGCGGGGCAGCTGCCCCACAGACAGAGCTGCATCTCCCTGCAGCTGCCTGGCTCACAGCTGCAATAGCACTTAGCAACAGCCAAATGATTATTTTTAACTTCCATATTTACATGGTCCTTTTGTCTCTCCCCTTCAGGTTCTCTTCTCCTAAGCAGTACTCAGAAAAACCTACAGATAACAATACTTGACGTGACTTAAAAGGAAACATTGCAGATGTGGTTTAGGCTCTGTTCCCTCTCTTCTTTCTGACACAGGCCACCCTCTTCCCTTCTGGCAGGGGTACATTTGTCAAAAGCCACCCCACAGCAGCACAGCCACAGAGAGTGGGCACAAAGGAAGCTCTCCTTCCTCCCCAAACCACACTTAAACATCACCTGCACCTCAGAGGTTAATAAATCAAATACTACCCATTTCTTAACAGTGGCTTCTAGTAAAAATTTAGGCATTAGGAATGAAGAGAATAAAGACCAAAAATAAAATGCTGTTGTGTGTCTGAAGGATGTGGATCACCTTTAGTCTCACATCTGAGCTGTCAGATGCACACCAGCATCCTCCATCCAAGAGGCAGTTATTATTACCACCCAGGATGGTAGCTTTATTCACCACTGGGTAGGTGAATAGTAACTACAAAAGTACATGTGGAAGAAAGCCTATTTCCAGATGATGTGTCCATGGGCCCAGTGATTTGTACAGTAACAGATCCCATGCAAATCCCCAGGGTGGAGATACCAGCGGGGGAATCAAACCCAAGTTCTACTCTCAAAGCATGGGGCTCTAATGCAGGACCAGAAACTGGGGCACTGGAACTGAGCCATCATCCCACTGGCTGTTAAATGTGTTATGGACAGGGCACACTGAAAACAAATTGCAAAAGCACGAGTGAGGTTTCTAATTTGAGGCTGTGTTAAAACAAAACAAAACAAAACAAAACAAAACAAAACAAAACAAAACAAAAAAGCCTTATCTCCCTGGGCCTTAGTACAGGCTAAAACCTCCCTGAGCTTCCCCATTTACTAAAACCAAGAGAGGAAGCATTCAGAAGTAAATACTGAGGACTTGAATGAACTCAGCAGTTTTTGAAGTGGTTTCGGCAGGGCAGCTGGAGTCATATCGTATGTCAGCTTGGCTATTCTCTGCAAAATAAACCCCAAAATTTCAGTGAGATGTCTCTTGCCATATCCCATCTCAGAAGTGATTCTGGCACTTGCACGTACTTGCAGATTTGACACCCAATGCTCTATTGCTGATCTGAGTTTCCTGTGCCACTGGAAGCCCTGTGCTGGTAAGGGAGGCCAGAGCAGCTCCTGTGCTCCAAGGCATCACCATCGTGCTGTGCTTTAGCCAGCCATGACCTTTAGTCACCTTGACCAGTTCAGATGCTCACAGCTGCTTACAAGCTAGAGAGACACTGAAGGGCTTCATTTACAGATGCAAAACTGTTTATAAATCTGATTTATTGTCCAATTCTAAAAAAGATTAAGAAGAGAAACCACAGAAGACCTGATCCCCCAAAGCTGGACCACCATCAGTAGCTGCCGTGTTGCTCAGGCAGTATGGATTTTCAGGATGAGATCTTTTGTGTTTTAGGGGTAGGAATGGCTGCAGCATGACAAGTGCTCTTCCATAATTAGTGACGTGCCTGTGCACAACCAGAGTCCTGGGCTGAAGAGCACACAAATGACACTCACACAGGGAGCTGGGGAACCGTGGAAGGTAAGAGGAAGTTTCTTTAGAGACACATATGATGGCATATTACTCTGTGTCACCCCATCCAAGAAAAAATAGGTCTGGAGCAACTGAAGCTAATGAAGCCTGGTCTCCAACAAGCCAGTCTTTCTTCATTAGAGGCAAATGTGTGATGCCCTTACTGGGGCCTCTCCTCCCTCCTGCCACCTAGTTTTATGGGACCTTCAGGAATGCAATTAAGGCAGAGATGTTTCCTCCTTTGTCAAACTGCCTGGCAGGCAGCCAAGGAGTTCAAAAGCCTGTGGGTTGTGCAGCCAGCTGCCCCTTCCCCAGCCCAGCTGCAGGCAGGAGGGCCTTCTGCCCCTCTCCCACAGCCACCCACATTTCAGAGTAGAGGGGACAGAGGGATATGTCAGGGATCTCAATGCAAAAAGGCAACCTCTCCTCGCAAAGAAAAACTGGGAGTAAAGCATTTGAGGGTTTGGGAAGCCTCTGCCTGCTTTGTCAGAGCACAGTGCTACAGATAACCCAGCTGCATTTCTTTTGTAAGAACAGAACACTTGTGCAACCCATCCCCTATGGCCCTTCCAGAAGCTGGATTAATGGTTTGAAACATCTACTCCAGAGCTGCAAACTGGACTTGGGGAGCAGCAGAACAAATGCCACTTATTAGTGACTAAGTGACATTGATTCTGAATTGGATGCAACTTGAATTAACATTTACTCCACGTTATAAATTACTCCCTTTTCCCACTTGCCTCACAGATGCAGGAGGCATGTTAAACCTCCCACTAACAGGAATTAAATTCTTGATGGTTCTTTAGATTATTTATCACCCAAAATCTGCTTCTCCACTTCATGAGGGGGACTACAAAAGGACTGGAGCCATAGGCAGCACTGTCTGCAGGCATCTCTCCTCTCAAATGCTGACACAATGAGGCTCCAATATTTATAAACGGACCCAGGAATTAAAATGGCCAAAGGACCAAATGCCAAGAGACAGGAAACAAGTTCATTTCAGAGTATTTCAACCCCACTGTGGATTTTGCTGGGAATACAGGATGCCTGAGCATAACATGCCACCCATCCCTGTGCCACAGCAGTGACTCAGAGGGGACAGCTTTGCTACAGATCATAAAAGGAAGAAATGCCTGCACTGGTTGGCGAGGGGTTCATGTGGCCTCTGAGCTGAGGC
The DNA here is from genome assembly GCA_013398275.1 of Promerops cafer. Taxonomy (NCBI): domain Eukaryota; kingdom Metazoa; phylum Chordata; class Aves; order Passeriformes; family Nectariniidae; genus Promerops; species Promerops cafer. The sequence goes on from VZSE01007389.1 coordinate 24,923, forward strand.
ATGCCATAAACCACAGCCATGTAGGTGCAAAGCAGTTTGCCTGAGTGGATTTTTACTTCTCAGCTCAGAAAACTGTGCTCTCCTCCTGGCGCTCCCCAGATCTCAGCTCGGGTTGGACTGGCTGTTTTCTCAGCTCTGTCTGGGATGGGCACTCCAGGTTCATGGTATCACCTTGTTCAACAGCTGGGGCAGGTGTAAATGCATTTGATGGGGGACACCACAGCCTGTGTGCTAAACCTGAGGTTGGGTTCCACTGTTCAAAGTACAGTCAGTCATCAGAAATGCACTGAGAGGCAGTGACTGCCTTCTATGCAACCAGAGGATTCAAAGAGTATAAATAAAACCCTTGAGAGCAGTGATGAGTTTCCCTCATGGGTCCAAGCCAAGAAAGTCCCAAGCAAGGACAGAGACAATAATCTGCAGCAAAATGACAGCTCCCTACACTCTGCTTTTTTGCTTTGTGCATTAGCTAAAACCTGTTGGTCTCCCCCTGCTCTACCCCCAGAGAGTGACAGGCACAGGGATGACAGAGCCTTTCAGGGACAGACACTGTGCCCAGGAAAAGAGAGAGTGAGGGCAGGGTGCATTTCATCCCCTAGCAGGAACAAAAACAGCAACCAGCCACCGTGGCAACTGCCCTGGGAATCAACCTGCTCCCAAGACATCACCCAAACTCTTCTGGCTGCCAAGTCTGCTACACGTGCTGGTGGGCAGATGTTCAGTGCTTAGGTCTTTTCTAAGAAGGCCCCATTTGTAGGGGGGAGAGAGCGTGGTCTGCTGGATGTTTGTGTAGCAGAGGGCTGTTTGCTAGGGGCAGCTTTGGGCATAGCCCTGCCATGCAAGCTTGTGGTGAGCTGGTAAATCCCAAGCCTCTTGGCCTGACAAAACCACCTCAAAATGTTATGTCACTGGCACAGCACTTGCTACAATTCATATTTAGCATCATAACTGCTGGAATTTATGAAAAAAAACCCTAAAAAACCCAGGAAAAGCCAACAAACCACCCCACACAGCCATGCCAGACTCCATCCCATCCCTCAAGCAAAGAGCTTGCTTGGCCGCAGACTACCCTTTGTTTTCTTTCATAGCTATAAAAAAGACTTTTAAATGACTTTAAAAAACTTCAGCAAATCCCAAACCAGCTATGCTGCAGTTCCCAGCACCAGACATCTTCCACAGGGACAGAAGCAAGCAGGTGCAACAGAAGATACATAACTTGCTTTCCTGCAGAGCAGGAGAGCTATGGCCCTCCTGCTAAAAAGGAAATTTGAGCAGAGGTGTGTCCTTCCCTTGCAGCAACTGCTACACCACTAACTTACAACCTCTCTTTATAGCACTGCTGCCCTGCTTGCTTTTACATATACTCCTTTTGGGTGGGATGATGCTGTCAAAGCAATGTGGTCTTCTGGAGAACTCCCAGGCAGTAGTGCTCCTAATTACTTCACAGTTCAGTTTAATTTTCCCCCCATCTACTTTCAAACATGTTTTTCATGCTTGCTCACCCATCTTTCCACTCATGCATCAGCAGGGAGAACCCCACAGACCCCCCAGTCTGGGCAGTCACTGTCAGGGTGGAACTGGCCTTTCCATGGCTCTCCAGCAGGGATCTCCAGGGCAATTCCAAACCCAGAGTACCACCTGCCTCATCTTCAGCAGTAACAAAATCACTAGCCAGGCTACAGGAAAATTAACACAAACACCCTCTATCCGCCTAACAACACAATCACCTCAAACAACCAGAAACTTGCAACCAAAGCTTACTGCCCCACTCTGAAATGTGCAGGGCAAGATAAACAGCAGTGGAAAAAAACACCACTTCCCTGGAGAAAACATAAAAAGTAACTATTTTTTCCAAGCTTATACTTGTTTGGAATTTTTGTCCAAGGTTTTCAGCTACGGAAATATTTTACTTGCTTGAAAGCAAGCAAATTTTAAAGAACAACCCTTTGCCCTGATCCAACTGAGGGAATTATGTCCAAGGGCTAATCCAGGCAATTATGTTCAAGGTAAATTATTTGACCTTGGACTGATGAGGTTTTAAACCCATTTTAGCAAACATAGCTAAATAACTCTTCTACCTTTGTTTAAGCAAAGCTGACTGGCTACAGCTTTCCCAGTGAATGACTTGTTTTCCCAGTGGGAGAAAAATCCATACATAAAACAGCTTTAGGAATCTTTAACACAGCTTTTCTCTAATAAGTAACAGCCTGAACACAATTTTTCCTTTCACCTGTGACACACCAGGGGATTATGCCAAATACTTCATCTTTAAAAGATTATTTCTGCCTAGGCAGGGAAGGATGGCACAAGTAGGAAAAATCCAACCTATGAAAACACCAAAAAAGCCTCAGAGGATTCAAGCCTGTGCTGGTTTTCTCTTTCCTAGGGAAATACACCAGTGTGCAAGAGATGTGCATAGTTACATCAGAATAACAGCACCAAAGCCAAGACTCTGCTCATCTCCGTGGGACCCAGGCAACAGACAAACCTGCAGGGAAAGAGCCTTTGACTCCAGTGCTGGAAACCCAGTTCTGATGAGGATAATGCAATTTTTGCTCTTAATTGTGGATGCCTCTAAGCCTCTCCCTCCTTGTCCCCATAAGGAAAAGAAAGGGAGCACAGACTCCTCCAGAAACAGGGCAGATTCCCAGCACACTCCAGCCCGGCAACCCTCCCCATTTTGGGGCAGTTTTCGCACCGCCACGACACGCAGGGCGCAAGGGAGGAAAGGCTCCTACCTGAGCAGAGGACTCCCTTGTACCTGGCGCAGGAGAAGTCGTCGCACTCGCAGAAGGGCCCGTAGATGTTGCCGAACTCGCTCTCGTAGCAGAGGCACTGGTTGCAGCTGCACTCCCCTCTGCCGCTGCACAGGGGCTTGCCCTCGGCCTCGCGGCACAGAGCGTGGTGCAAGTCGCCGCTGGCCCCCTCCTCGCACTCGCAGCGAGCCCCCAGGTAGCCGGGGTCGCACTCGCAGAGCCCGCAGGCGTAGGTCCCGTTGCCGCTGCATTTGCCGCTGGCCGGCGCGGCGCGGCCGGTGCAGCCGCACAGGCAGCTGTAGGTCACGGCCACCTCCAGCGTGTCCCGAAAGCCGGCCGGCTTGATGGTGAAGGTGTGGGACGTGTCCTCGGCAGGGCAGCTCCGCGCCTCCACAGCCACCTCGAAGGAAACCTGGAGGGAGATGTAAGGTAGCAGGCACGGCCCCAAAGCAGCTGACAACGGTGTTCCCCAGCAGGGAAGAGCAAATGTCCTGGGGAAAACCCATGGAGCAACTCCACGGAATGGGCCCAGCTCAGCGCGTCAGAGCTTCACTCCCAGGTGTGCAGAAAAGCCCTAAACAATTGCACAGCCAGCAAGGGCACCTGCAGCTCAATGCACCAACATCTGCCGGCCCCATGAGGGGCTGGGCATCCAAAGCATTTTAAAACTCTCTGTTGTCAGCCATTCACAGCAATCCTCCCCATCAGGCACCACTGGTTTCTGTGAAGTGGGAAGGAACCTGCCTATTCCCATCAAATAAACAGGGCAAATAGCCAAGTTTTCATGCTATTAAAAATAGAAAACTCTCCAAACAAGCACTATCAAAGATCTAACCAGCACAGCAAAGAACCCAAGATGCCTGTAAGATCATGGATTTAGAATGTTTTATGGGACTCCTGATTTGCATGTGGAAATGTGTATCAGCCTCACACTCCCAAGCTTTTGGAATGCTGCTCACAGGCTATTTTTAATGGATGCTTCTATCAAGCCTGGTTTCAGAAGGGTTCTACACATCATTAAATGGTTATACATCACACCCCTACTCGTTTTATGTTGCTACAATCCAGTGTCAGGGATTTTCTCCTTGAGAAAACCAAGACCATACTTTGGTTGCTTGCTTGGCCCCTGATTTAATCCTGCTCTTTGTTAGGGCTGGCCTGCACTGCCCAGAGCTGCCAGTTAGCAAGGAGGATTAACCTTATTCCAAGAAAATGAGACCCTTTCCTAGGCCTCAGGAAGGAATGCTTTTTCTCTGGGGACATTTGGGGGTCACCTCAAGCTCTCACTGACTTCACTGTCCCACAGGTCAAGGGGTGATGTGCAGACGAAGACATAGCAGCCACCCCTGGCAGGAGAGCTGCACCCCCAGGAAACCTCCCTTGACCCCCTCCCATTCCCAAGGCCTGAAGCAATTAGCAAAGAAGCTCAGATTACAGAGGAGGAGATCAGAAAGCAAGCTAAGGGGATCAGGGTAATCCTGCTCCCTTTCACCCGCTGACACCCACAGCCCCAGGACTAAACCCTGGCAGATTAGGGTCCAGTGCCAGCCTTATCCTCTTTGGGGAAACTTTCTTAGCAGGAGTCAAATCTCGAGCCACGTGGAAGCAATGGGGCAGAAAGCAGCTGAAAAGAGGGGGTGGAGGTACATGACCCCACGATCCCGTGGCACCTCTGCCTGTGCAGGCACCTTGACACTCAGGGTGCCCCTAAAATGGAGCGGTGCCAGTGCCAGCTCCCTGCTGCACTCATGGCCAGACCCTTAATGGCACAAACTGCAGCAGCTGGAGCAATCCCCCTGCTCCTGCCAAAGCTGGGAGCCCAGGATCAACCACCAGATTGACTCTGCTTCCTTGGGGATTCAAGTTTTGCTGTAGGAACAAACAGCTACAGGGATTGCTTTTATCCACCTGTCCAAGACACAGAAAATTCAGTTTAAAAAGCAAGGCCACCTCCCTGTTTAACACCTCACATGATCCTTATTTGGCAGGGTAAAACTCTAGCTACTGTTGACTCTTTCAAACTATTTTTATGTGTCACAGCCCTGAGAGCTCTGGTACGTTTGCAGAGTCACTCTTCTCAAACAAGGCAAGCAGGATGCTGACAAACCCACACCCATGGCCTCAGACAGCAGAAGTCTGAAGAAAGGGAGGAGGTTCCCCACCGACCTGAACCCTCCTGCCCCAGCCCTGCAGCCCAGCAACTCATTTATCTGCATCAACACTCAATTTAAACAAGCAAAGCTTAGCTTCACTGCTTTTTAAAAAGCACAGGAGGGATTATGCCATCTGACATTTATTTCAGTCTGTGCTGCCATCCAATAACCTACAAACTGAACGCAGGAGAGGACGGTTGCTGCCCACAGAATTTCACAGGTGAGAGTGTGATGTGAATATCTGTGATTAAGGGAAAAAAGCCCATTTTTGACTACTGCATCCTGCTCCCTGATCAGGACCTTTAGCTCAGTGCTGTAGACAAGATGCCTGTATTCCCTCTTTCCTCACAGCTCACCCTGGACTGACCTGCACCACCCAGAACTACTTCTAGCAGTGCCCTCTCTGTGGGTTTCTGTATCATCATGAGGAAAGCAGAGGAAAATGAGCAAAACTGTGTTTTATTGCCCAGGACCACCCATCAGCTGAGGGAAACGGGTGAAAGAGCCTCTCCAGGGAACAGATTGAAAGGCAGACTCACCGTATCTCCAATTTTGAGATCCCCACACTTCCTGAGCCCGGGATAGGACAACCCATCCTGGCACGTGGCAGTGAAGGTCAAGCCAATGTCCTCAGGGCTGTCCCAGACTGTGAGCTCCACCTTGGACCGAATACTCTGGAAACACAATGGGAAAGCAAACCATCAAGCTCCCGAAGACAGAAGGGTTTCGTCTGCTTTAGTCTCTTTTCCTGCTGTTTCCAGAGGGTGGGCAGGACATCTCTGCACCTGTATGAAAAAAAATCACCCCTGCACACACATTAACATTTCAGTTTGACTCAACCAGCCCAGAAGACTTCTGATGATCACAACTAGATTCACAGGGAGCTGCCTACCACCCCTGCAGGGTGTAATGGACACTGCAGCCAGTACTGGAAACATACCGGTGCACAAGAAAAAGAAGAAAACCTTCTTGACCACAAGCAGAATATCTCTGCATTGAAGGTCAGAGCTTTCTGTGCACATCTGCACCTTCTCCTCCCCATAAACCAGCTCCTGAGCAAAGTGCAAAGCCTGATTCTCTGCTGGCAGCTGTCCTACAATGTCTGTTGTGCAGCACAGAGAAGATGTGAAACTGCACTCTGTCCTGCTTTCTTCATTTCACCCAACTGGTCAGAAATATGTCTTCTCCCTCTTAGAAGAAAAAGCTGAACAAAAAGCACCCTTTCATAAGTGTCAGCTGGAAACAGCACCATGGGAAAAAATTAATGAAAATCTCTTTCTTTGAAAAAACTTTTCAAAGTGAAGAGCATTTTCCATCTGTGAGGTTTTGGTGTGCTTCAACCCCTTTCTTCTGCTTCTCAACTCTCTGCCCTGCTGCATACACAGACTTTTTAAGTCACAACAAAATGAAGTTTATAAATATTAATTCGGAATGACATTGTTTTGTTTAATACTTCCAATGGCTGGAACTGATTTTTGTACCAGTGGTGTCCAAAAATGACAAAGTTTTTCAAAATGGAGCTTTTTGTACAAATATGCTTATTATCCAAAGCCAGCATCCAGCTCCATCCCTCTTCTCCTTGTTCCCAGCCCTCACCAAAGAGGCCAGATTAAGGAGAAGTGCTAATTCAGACCTCTTTCCAGTAAATGTGATGACAAAAGCAGGGTTCACACACCAGCAAAGAGCCAATACTTTTAGAAATGGACAGGAAATAAATGAGTTTTGGCCGGGTGAATCTAAACAGTCCTTGAGGAAAGAAAGGAGTAATTCCCATCTCTCTACTGTAACAGAGAAGCCGTTCATGGGCTAGCAACTGGGACCATACAGAGCATCCATTGCCTCTGGGCTGAATGCTGCGTGTGCCAATTGCCAATTAATCTATGGATACTGCTCTGCCCCAAATCATCCTGTAGAAATTAGCTGCTACACCAATATGCTCCCATCTTCTTTCCCAGAGCATCCCATCGGTAGCATGGCAGAAAACAGGGCACCAGGCCAGGCCTCAGTATGGCCTTGCACAGGCTCATCCTATGCTCCTACACGCATGCCAAATCCTCTAATTAGCCCTGTATAGTCCTGCTGTCACCCTAAATGCAGTGCCATTGTTATCAGCCCCTCGGCACTGTTACACACCAGCATCTTCTGACAACACCACAGCCACCACGGAGGGCAACTGGTGGTTTCAACAAGAAACACTCCCGTGACCTGCCTGGATTTGGTTTAGAAAAGTGCTTCTTAAACCAGCATCCCATTTGCTCTTGTCAGTCCAAACCCAGCCCTGTGTCCGGGCACAGTCTCCCATGAGCTTTGCCATCTCCCAAGTATCTTGAGATTTGGGGGAAGGGCAGGGAGAAAGCCATCCCTGTTCTCTTTTGCTTCACACCTGGTGGGATGAGGGAGAGGGGACAGCATGCTGGGCAGATGAAAAGGGAGATGGAAGATGTAGAGATGAGGAAAAGCAATCCTGAGGGTAGCATAAGCCCTGAGCAAGTCTGATGTGTGCATCAGTGAGGGGAAGCAGATGAGAGAGGACCAGAGACAGACAAAACACTGAAGGGGAGGAACTGAGCCCAGGCCCAGAACATCAGCCACTGCCACCCCACAGGAGAAGACAGTCCCTGTTGCAGATGAAGGATTTCTCCAAGCTCAGACTTTCCTTTACACAGGAAATAAAAAAAGGTTCACTCCCATTTGGAAAACAGAATTTTAGCCATCTCCTTCGGCGAGAATTTCCTCCATCATTTCAGGAAAAAAACAAAGCTACCAAGAGGAGACGGGCTGGGCAGGTGCCAGGTTTCCAGTGGCCCCGGGCTGACTGTGGCACAGGCAGGAGCTGCCAGCTCCTGACAGCACCCCTGGGGCTCCCAGCCCACACCCATCACCCAGCTGAACAGGCAAGAAAGCAACCCCAGTCTCAGCAGCCAGTCAACCCACAGAGCTCATTCCATGGGGCACCTTGGTCCAAGCACCCGAGTGGTTTTCAGCCAGCTGTGCTGGGAAGTTCACAAGCAAAGAAAAGGAGGGAGCAGTGGTGCAGCCACAGGATTCCCAATGGTTTTCATCAGCTTGTATTGATCTGCAAAGGCTTGAGGGGTGGTGAAATGGAGGCATGGATGCATCTTACAGCTGCAAAAACAAGGCAAAGGGAGGTTTCCATGTGATGGCACTGAGGCCACATGCAAAGTCAATGTGGAATAAATATTAATTTCTTTCTCCCCAGCCAAGCATCTCAGCCACAAGACCCTCCTCCCTCAAGGGGACGAACTGGGACAACTGGGCTTTTGATTAGCAGTATCTCCTGGGCTTCATTAGCAGCATTAACTGTTCATTGCCTTCCTCAGAGGGTGAAGCTTTGGGAAGCACTCTTCCCAAGGGCATAATCAAATGCTGCTTTAACTGCAGGGAGCTGGGGGAAAGGAAAGAAGAACTACAGATCATGCAAAGCACACCACAATCCTACATGGTTTCTGGATGTATGAACTCCTCCAAATAAGTTCTTATTGACTCCCTGAACTAACGAACACAGTACCAAGAGGAGCTTGCAGCCACTGAAAGCTGTGCCCACAGGTCCCATGCATGAGCAACTCTGCCTGAGGCCTGACCTGTCACGGGGTCAGACCTCCATACCCAACACCCAGCAATATCCTTGCAGGGTCATGAGGACCTGACCCATAGGAATTCAGGGAGAAGTCAACACAAATGTTGACACTAACTATGCTATGCACATGCAATTTAGCTGCCTCTAATCGATCTGTTCCCCTGATCTCCATGGAGATGGATGACATCAGGTCAGCAGTACAACGCCAGGTCCCTTGCTGTCCTCCTCACTGTGCCAGGGCAGGCTGCACTGGCAGTGCCACACAGGCAGGGCTCCTTTGGGAGCATGGTGATACTCATAGGATACTGAAAACCAATATGGGCTGCACAGAGAGCAATGCAAGGATGTGACCTTATCTGGACCTGGTCCCATCCTTGAGAGGCCTCTGAACATCAGATAATGAAGAAAATAATCTATTTTACCTACTGGTAGGGTGCTCTAAGAGAGATCTGTTTTAGATGGGGGCTGTGTTTTGTGGGTAATTCTGCATACAAGAGACATGAGGTGAAATTTCTGCTGTCCCACAGGCTCTCTGTGTATCCATGGGTATCCATGCTTCTTATCCTCCTCACACACCTTGGTTCCCTCCCCAGGGTGGATATCCCAGCTCCAGCAGTGTGGAGAGGACAGGGGAGGGAGGCAGCCATGCCGGGTGGGGCTCACCAGGGGGAGCTGAGCTGGCCAAGCTCTTAGCACTTCTCACTTCAGCAGCTGTGGTATTAAAATGCACTTACGTTGTAGGCTTTGACAATCAGCTCAATGATATTCTTGGAATCTTTGTGCAAAATCTCCACTGTTGTTCCAGGGATCAAAGTGGTAAAGTTCTTAAAAAAAAAAAAATAGAAGAAAAATTAAAATGTTGAGGTGCAGAGAGTACAGCAGAGGATGAGGAGGGATTGACCCCATGCCAGGGACACAGGCCACACACACCGGCCCTTCAGTCAGTAGTGTAGATGGTATGGTTTGGCTCCCATTAATGTGGAACTTTCAAAAGTAAAGCATTGCTAATGAAGCATGTCAAATATTAAACAAAGCTCATGGCCATGGGACAGGGACAAACATACCTGGCTCTGCTGCTGGAGGGGGCAAGACCCAGCCACTGTGCACTCGGGAAAGCTGGCACTGCAAGGAGGGAGGGGCGGCTGTCCCGACTTCCCTCACAACCCTGAGCATCCCCAGGAGAGGGGGTGGAGAACAAGCTCAGCCCTCCCACTCCCTATGGGCGAACAGCAGCATCCATAGCAACAGGGCTGCTTGTTCCTGCTTGAGCCTCGAGGGCCTCGGCAGAGGTTCCCAAAAGCAACCCCGCCTGAAACGCCACCCCTGCATCTGCAGAGCAGCAAAACCCCGCAGGGCAGCTCCAGACACAGGTTGGTCTTTGTGCCTTGGGTCAACTTTCTTTTTGAAGGGGAGAGCAGGAATGGCAGGAGAGTTCAAACTGTGTGTGGCACGTCAGGGCCCTGGACTCTGTGATGGAAAAACACAGCTGGGCAGAAACACTGTGCATGATTAGGTAATGGGATTAAGTCACTGCAGAATGGGCCGAGCAGGTTTCTGCTCTCTGGCACGCTGCACGCTGGCAACCATCCGAACATCCAGATTTAACGTGGAGTCTATTTTAGCTCTTCACATGCTCACTGACACACACATATCTGTTTGCTCTAAGAGGCTTTAGTGCTTTCTGCTGAAAGGACTAGCAGAGCTGAGCCTTGCCTGCCTGCACTGGGCAGCCTGTGGCAACATGCATGCCCCCTTATCACTGCACACACGTGTTTGCCACTGCACACACACGTTTGCAGCTGCCTCCACTCCCCAGGGCCTCAAGAGGCGTTTCAATCTCACCCCAGCCCAGGCAACTCGGCAGCATTTACCTTGTACAGGATGTAATGACTTTTTGTAACAGCGAAAATCAGGTGGATGTTGTTTTCAGCAAGTTTCTCCCCAAGAAGTGCCAGGGAAGGATAATCCTAGGGGGAAAAAAATGGGCAGAAAGACTGGTGGGTAACACAGAAACAAAGACTAATTTCATTGCTCTTCTCTTCCCAACAGCAAAATTCATTCTGGACACGTGGTGTGTTTTGCTGTGGGATGAAGTCCCTGATGTACCAGCACAATCCCAACTGAAATAGCAGAAATCTGTTAAATATTTCTAAAGCACTCCTCACTAAAATACATGACTGACAACACCACTAGCCACAGCAATACCCAAGACACTGCGTTTATTTCCTTCCCCTTTCTATTTTGCCTTCAGCAGATGCACATGTGCTAAATGGCTGCTACCTCAAGGGGTGCGAGGCAGGGAGATCTGGAACTACAGAAAGTGGAAATGTATCAATTATTTGCTCCCAAAGCAGAAACATCCATTGCCTGTTCTTTCTGCATACTGGGACCATAAAGAGATTACAATAAGCTCTTTAATTCTGCAGATTTCCCAGGCAGAGAGGATGGCAGGGAGACACTGCTCTAGCAACAAAATAATGACCCATGGCTCAGTTTCAAGAGACCAGCTTGATTTTAAAACTCCTGCCTGCTTCTTAAGTGCTGTCCTTGAAAAAACCATCTCATTTACTTGAAGACTGGAGGGCTGATTGAGAGCCTCTGAGATTCAAACTTGGAAACACCAAGGCAGCATCCCCATGCCAGGTCCCCAGCATTAACTCCACATAAGGGAGCCAGTTCAGGGACTCTGCTCCATTACATATGCATCCACTTGGTAGGATTGCACAGGGGGTTCCACTGTAGAGCCCAGCTTCTGACCTTAACACAGCCACCCAGATTCCCCTCCCCTCACAGGCTGACATTCAGGAACAAAAATCATGATTAGTGTATGTGATCTGCTGCACAAAGCACCATTCTGCAGAAGGATGGGATAGTGAAGTGGCAGGCAAGTGCTCATTCATCTCAGAAGTTTCCTCCACTGAGTTCAATTTTTAAAAAGGGATAGTTTGCCTGTTTATTACTAAGACTTATGTTAGTGTTGTGCTCAAAGGCTATGAATAAAAGGAGCATTCTGTTGTACTTGCTAGTGTAGCCATATCAAGGTAGATACACCCTCCTCAGGATGAGTCCTCTGGACAGTCCTCAGACTCCACCCTCCTCAGACATATTTTAGAAAAGAGATGACATATTCTATGTTTCCTCTACACTTTGCAGGCAAAATGTAATGCTCTTCAGGAAACCAAGTTACTTTTCCATCCCTTGCAATGGGCTTTGAAGGAACTCACTAAGTCACCAACTCATTTTTGAACATCACGGGACCATTCACTATGGGGGAATGCCCAAGGGAAGAGCAAATTTTATTTGCAAATGGCAGAAGCTGGGTTAAACCAGGCACGGCATTTGCCAAAAACTGCTGGAGTAGGGGCTGGCTGGTCTCCAGAGAGGTCCAGCAACCCTCGAGGTCTCTAAGGGCTGGGCCCCGTGCCCCACTCACCAGCTGGCTGGATGCGCTGTACTCGTTGGCTTCATTCAGGTGGCACTGGCCATCGTGGGGCTGCACCAGCCCCCCCAGCTTCCCATCCAGGGCTATGTGAGGCACATCATCCGTGGTGAAGACCAGCAGGTGAGATGCCTCCTTACGCCAGCCGATCTTCTCCTGGGGGAAAGCAAACCCTGTGAGACAGCAGCCCGCCCCTGCCAAGCCCACGCTTCACCCCTCACCCTGCACATGGTCCCAGCCACATGCCTGGCCAGCAGCAGACCCATTAGCATTAATTAGGAGAGTACCATGCTCCTGTCCACGCATCCCTGGTACGAAAACAAAATGTCAGGAGCCCATCCAGCATTTCCCAGCATCTCCTTCCAACACACTTAATTTAAAAGGCATAAGGAGGTATGCGGACTGTCCACCAGACCCTCTCTACCCAGATCCAAGAGTAAGAATTTCAGCTGCTTTTACAGCCAAAGGAGACCTGCCAACTTCCTTCACACACATTTAATCTGACCTTGTTTCCTCAGCTCTGTGGAGCAGCCAACGCAACAGCAAGAGCTGCAATGTCCCCGCTCAGCATTTTCATTACTGCCTGCTCAAAGAAGCTGTTTCTGAGCTGTGATGGACCAAGTGAGGTCCCTGCCTGAGGGGACTGGCTCTGGTGCACCCACATTCATGCCCAAGCACTCTGCCCTGATCTCCTTCTGCACACATCTCCTGGAAGCTCTGGTGCCTCTGCTGTTTCATTGTACAATTCTACACATGCCCCAAGCAGCTCCATCCCCCTGCCCCACAGCCTGGGGTACACACAGCCAGAGCAGAGCAGGGACCTTTGGCGTTGGTGTTGGCACTAATCCCACACAACCACGCTGCACAGTGCTGCTCTGAGAAATTTCTGCCTATTTAAAAACATGGTAATGTCAAGACAGGTTGTAGTGGTCCCTGTGAAAGCGCTGAGGTGTCAAGGACAGCACATGAGGTGTCCTCTGACCCCTCCTTGGTCCCTCTGTGCAAGGAACAGACATTATCACTGTCTTTGCACGAAGAGAGATACGAGGATGGATTTTTTTCAAGGGATAAGATCTAGATTACAAACATTTCCTTTCCATGGAGCTTCCCCAGGTTTCCAAGCTTCCGTCAGCCCAAGAAGCAGATCTGCGCCTATAACAGCACACTGAAGCACTTTGCTGCAATGGAAGTAGAAGGAAACAGATGTGCCCAAAGCAAATTTTTTGCAAAGCACAACACTGCAGCAAACCCCCTCTGCTCAGTGGCTGCTCCTGCTGCCAGGTCACTGCCAAGCTGGGCAGGCAGGGGTCTTGCTGCTGACCACGGCAGGGAGATCCTGCCATGGCACGGACTGGAGGCAGAAAGTCCCATTGTCCAGAGCTTCCCCTTGGGCTGGCCACGCTGACCATCTGCCAGCAAAGACACGGCCCCACGCCTTCCCTGCCCACACACTTCAGCATCCCCCTCCCTCCAGAACCTGGCTCAGAGTACCACCACACAAATCCTTTGGGAAAGCACAAGGGAAAAGCTAGTAGAAGTAGTGCAGATGGAGATATCCAACTTCTCCAGAGTTCCTGCTCAGCTTATTTAGCAAAACCCAAACTCTGCCCTGTTTACAGGAAGGTGCTGGCCCATCCTATGGAAAGCAGTGGCGTGGGCAGGGCAGGAGGGCAGAGCAGGCAGAAGGGTAACATGTGCCAGCACAATTTTCGCCTCCAAACGTGAGTCATAGCCCAAAGCCTGTTGATCTTTCCAATAAATATAACTCTTGCTTCAGGGACGCTACTCCAGAGTGGATTCCTTTTTCCTCCCAGTTACAGAAGGTTTATTTTCTTTATTGACATTTTAAAGACCCCCACGATGCATATAAGGCCATAGGAAGAAATTTTTGGCAACACACATCCTTTACCATGCACCAGCACATTACAGTCCAGCTCAGGAAGCAATGAGGACGTTTTGCTCTGGGAAGCGGGATTCATTCCTCTGAAGTTATCCCACTGGACAAAAGGCTAAAACCTCATGCCAAAATGTAACTTCTTAAGAACTCAACCCAAAAGTGATTACAGCTCTAATAATTCAAGAGGCAGTTTTCAGTCTACTCAGCCACCAGACAGAAGCCCATCCAATTCACTTTTCTTTGAGTATCCAAAACTGATTTCTTTTAAAATTATTACAGCCAAGAAACTCCCAAAGAGATTAGAAGGATTAATCTGAGTTTCATTTCCTTAGAAATGTGCTTCACACAAAGGAAAGGAGCTGCATTCAAGCAGCGGTTACAAAGTCCCTTCAGGGGTGCTGGTGCTGGTCACCTGCCTGCTAAGCCCACCTTTAAATCATGGGTTAAGCATTCCTTTGCAGACAAACTCTCCATGACTCTGACACAATTTCCCACATAAACAATATCAAAACTGCTGTGGCTGCTCAGTTCAGGAACTCACTCCCAAAAACCAATGAGCACCCACAATCTCAGTGCCAATATCCAGGCACAAAAAGTATGTGATGCCTCAGAGCATCAAACCAGGGTGCCTTGGATGGGCTGGCTGAGCCAGTGCTGACCCCACGCCAAAAAAAGCTGCAGACCTACGAAAAAAGCCCCCAGTGAGGCTGGCATGCCAAGGAGCATCTCACACTGCCTCTGCCAGAGGCTTCCAGGCACTGGAAAATACAGCTCTTCAGCATGCAGTTTCCACTGAGAAACCCAGAGCAGCACTCCGCTGCGCTTAAAGCAAATAACCAGGGAGAATTTCATTTATTTTTATTGGACTGGGATTGCTGAACAAAAACCCCTGCACTGATGCCTACCCCCTCATCTGTTTTTTGATCCTTATGGGATAAGAAGGATTTTTAAAACAGGGGTGGGACTGGACCCAAAGCAGACTAACACGTTTCCACAGGGCTGGGGGTGCCATGGATCCTGCCCCTACTCCTACAACCAGCTGCAGTTGCCTTCCGTACCCCAAAAAACCAGCTTCTCACTCCATACAGCCAATAGTGACTGGCAAAACTGCCACAGTTGTCTCAGCACAGCTCTCCAAATACTACTGAAAAAGCTGCAAAGCCTGTATTTCCATGCCTGAATAAATACCTACATTTATGCTTTGGGCACTGAATAAAAGCCATTCAATTGCCAAGACTCAGTTGACAGAAGACCCCCCTGGATTCATCAATTTGTCTAAAACCTCACCAGTTTCTCAGGTGCAGACCTTCTTGGAAGCAAGAAACAGATACAGGTGCAAGGCAAGCACGCCTTAGGGATCAAAAGCCAAAACCTCCTTCACTTGGTATTGCTCTGAAAGGCACCTCAGTGTCTCCCAGATGCCTTGGCTATTTTCGACTACCACTGTCTAGCAAGCACTAATCAAAACCATTCCAAAAGATGCTTTATTTTCCAGTCTAGCATTATCTCCCCGCTTCATCTTAGCATATAAGATCTGAAACTTACACATACCACCGAGCCATACGAGGACTGCACTTAGAGAATGGCAAAAAACCAAAATACTACAAATGGAAAATGTAATTATGGAAGGCTGATTAATATTCCTGGCATACTATTTTAGCATCAGAATAAAGGCTTATTGTCTCTGGCTCTTTCATTGCCTCGAGAATAACATTTACCATATCTTTATCTTTTAGAAAGGAGCCAAACCCCAGGCCTGCTCCTCAGTCTCTATTAGCTGTACAAACTTTCCCCATTCCTTGAGTTGAAAACCAGGCCAAAAAGTGACTTGAGTGCTACAGAGCCCTTAGGCAGCTCATGCAGAAGAAATGCTTGCTATGCATTCCAGTGTAAAAACATCTAGTCAACACAGGAGGTATTGTTTCTGACACCTCAGAAGGGGAGGAGAAGACCTTGTTTAGACACCATGGCTTGGAGACAGCAAGGCTCTGCTGTGCTGTGACCAGCTCTCCCCTTGATGCTGAGCACAAGGTGCTTCATGGGCAACACGCTGCATGTCCCCAAGGCAGGGGACTTTCTAAGGTGATAACTACCCTGGAAGAAGCTGGAGCATGCCAGTGAGATGCAATGGGGTGCCACAGCAGTGATAAGGAAATCCACCTCAGAAGTCACCAAGGTACCCATATGCTGCTCTCCTTGCATGGGAGGGGGAATAGTTCCTGAGTTAACAGAAATTACTGTCTGTGTCTGGGGTTTCCATCCCCATGATACTCCATTAGTCACTGCAGGATGAAAAACTCCATGCCAAGAACATCCTCGTCAGCAAGCTGCACTTTGCTGCCACCCCAGATGTCTGCACCCCTCACCCATCTCAGTGGTGTTGAGCCTCACCACAACCCACAGCCGCTGACCAGTCTGGGCCATTGCTTAGGCACCACAAGGGAAATTAAGCAATAAGTTCCCATTTTGACTATGGGACCAAACATCCCAATGTCAAATCAGCTGCCCTGAAATCCTGCCTTTTTTAACTCTGGACAGACAGTCTTTGCTGCTCATGGCTGTGATGAGAGGCAGCTGCTCTGTCCAGAGCAAGGGACTGCCAATTCCTCATGAGTCATGGCACAGCTGGTTCTCCTGCCTTGCACACCAATCCCATGGACTTCCCTTCCCACACCCAAGCTCCAGTAATTAATTAACTGCTGTGGCTGCAAAAATTCACTGTCATGACCTGCCACATCATGCCACCAGTCACGCATGTGCACATGCTCACCTTTGCTCACCCTTCCTAGAGGGTGCTCATTCCTGAATTTAGATGGTACCAGCATCAAAATTCATCTTCTAAATTTAGAAGGGACCAGGCTGTGCATTCGAGAAGGACAGTTAAAGATTTTGGTCCTTACCAACAGTCTGAGACTAGCACAAATGTAGAGGGAATATCTTGCAGGTCTCCTGCCTTCCACCAACACTTCAGAAATGAGCCCTTGTGATACACACTGAAGTACTGCTGCACCATAGGGAAATATTTGCCTGGTTTTGCAGTAACATTGTGGAAGGGAGTGCAAAAACCCACACGGTGAATGGCACAACTGAGTCACCATCCTGAGCCATCCCTGCTCTAACCATGGGAGCCACCTCTCCAACACTGAGAAGCACTTTATATCCAGACAGTTATTGGGAGCAGCACTGTAGTTGTGCCAACAACAATATCTGTGGGAAGATGCCCCAACAGGGCAGGTTCAGTCCTGCCAAGACCATGAAGCACAGCAAAGCCAACCCAGGCAAGGAAAGATCTGGTTTCCCACATGCCTGCATGCCATCGCTCCCACAGACCATGCCTATCTCCCAGCTCCCACAGTTCAGACCCAGAAGAAAATATGCCCAACCAAGAGGACTTTGCAAGGCTGAAGAAAACACAAAGCAAATTGCAGCAATAGGGGAAATAGCAAATAGAGCCATTACTGATAAGCAGGGAAGCTCAGACTCATGTCAGTGGAGCAAATACTTTCATTCATGACAAAGGGATATGGAGCAACCCAACTACTTGTTCAGAAAGATCTTCAAGTGAACATCTCCAAAAACCCTAAGGACATGGCTAACATGGCACCAAGCTAATGAACTCTGCTCCAGTTCTGCTGACAAAGAGGGAGAGAAGGCTATCAGCACCCACTGGTGAGATCATCCCTCCACACACAAAGAGGGAAAGTATGAGCAGTAGGGACCAGCTCCAACCCTCAACATGGGTCTACTGCTGCAAGATGTGTTTGACACACCCTTGAAAAACACACTGAGCTGACGTGCAGTGCTGCTGCACACAACTGTATGTGACTCCGGAAGGATTCTGTCCCAGGTGCTCAGCACCAAAGGTCTAACTGTGTAATGAAACGTCAGCCCTAAACTTGCATTTGCAAAAGCTCCTTTTTTATCCCTTTAAACTAGAAAAAGAATTAACCCTTTTTCTTTTGCCTGTTTAACTACAGAAGCACATAAAAACAAAAGCCTCCACTTTTAAAATCATTTTTCAGTTTCTCCAAGAAAAATTTAGTAGTTACTTCCAAGAAGTGGCAAACTGAAGCTTTGCCTTGGTTCAAGAACAGAGCAGAAGAAACCTCCAGAAATCAGAGCAGCTCACCTTGCACACAGCAGCCTGCAAAATGGCATCAAAGCCGCCCTCTGGAGCATCTCGGTTGCGGGAAACCTTCTGTTTCCGGACTTCTTCGTTGAAACGGTCGACTTTGTCCGTCAGGGACAGGAGGTGGCGGAAGCCAAAGGATGGGACACAGCTGGGGAACAGCTTATAACTGTGGGAAGAACAGAGGAGTGGTCAGCCTGGAGAAACCACACCCGCAGCCAAGAACTGCAGAAGCTCCCAGCTCTACCAGGTTGGTCTCTAAAATTTTGTTCGGAGGGTTGGAATACTTTCGCAATGCTTCATATTTTGGACACTTCAATTTCTGGCTATTTTTCCTACAAAACCCTACAGTAGAGCCCGTATTTCTTTTTTTCCCCTCAGGGGCTTTTAGAAGCTGAAGTTTCCAGAGATCCCACCAGGACTGAACACCTCTCTCCACGTACGATGTGAGTGGAGACACTAAGCACCAGCCTACCCTGGGCCATGCAGCTCTGCAGTTTCAGCACTCACAAAGTGGTTTTCACTGGGAATCTGTGGCCAAGGATCCGACCCAGTGATAGAGAAGCTGTATTTTGGCAGATCCACCCTCCCCAGCAGCCCAGGAGGACCATGGGAGCCGTGTCCCACACCTGGAGAGCCTGTAGGCTGGTGTCAAAGGGCAGGAGCATCACTGCCAAGAGCTACCTTTCCCCTCTTCTGCAGTAGAGATTTTCACTGTGTCATCCAGTTTTCTTGCCAGTACGAGCCACCCTACACCTACTGCACATCACCAGGCACCTGGCAATTGCCCAGTATGAGATGGAATAATAACCAACACCAGCTCAAGCTTCCGCCCACTCTCCCTGCAAGCTGGTGAGCAAACACCATCTCTAATTCCCAGGGTGCCAACAGAGCAGAAAGGTAGGAGGGGCACCCTAAGGCAGAGAAATGTCTTGGCAGGCTACCAGGAAACCTTTTTTTTTCCATACAAAACCATGAGAAGGCAGTTTTGATGCTCACCTGGAGAGCTCAGCAGAGCAGCTCCTGTGCCATGGGAAGTCAGTGAGTGTGTGCAGGAGAGAGGGATGGGAAGGGTTAATAAGAAATGTGTTTAAAAAGGCGTTGGCCTGGCACTACTTCACTCTTATCTTTAAACATATAACCCAGAGTACAATTAAAAGCCTCTGCTGACACATGACCCACTATGGGTAAGTTGCAAGAGGCTTTTTACACAAAGGAGTATTTAAAATTTACCATCACTGAGGACTCAAATCCCTCACAAGGGACTCCAGAACAGGGACTTCCATCCACACAGCTACACACACACCTAACCACGGGGCAGGTCTCATTGCCCTGGGCTTGGCTGGCAATTAGAGCCATCCCTTTTGATCCATGATCCATGTCCAGACTTGCATCATGCTCACACCCAGGGCAAGGCAAGGAGTCTGCCACGTCTGAAACCTCTACACTGCAGGGTATCAGCAAGCTGCCTTAGCCCATCAGGATGCTGAGTCAGGAGCAGAGGTGATGAAGGAGACAAGCGAAACAGGGCTGCACTCCACCCAGACCTGCAAGTCAGTCACCACCTCAAGGAAGAGGAGAGGAGAGCCTGGACCAGGGGCAAAAAGCACCCCTTGCAGCTCGTGTTTACTTGCAGCTTTTCTTAGATGCTGAATGGTTTGTTTTGACACCAGAAATAGCTGCAAACAAAACCACGCCTGACAACCCACCTCGCTGCCCCAGGGACACATGGCAGCAGCCAGAGCCCCGCACAGAGCAGGCTGGGGAGGGAGACTCCAGCAGAGAGCAGGGAGCCAGCACCCCGGTCTGGGTCAAGAGGAGACACATGGCAACTGGAAGGGAGCACCTACCAGAGGAGCTGCTGTGGGCAATCCTTCTTAAATGTTTTCCCAAGACCTGTCTGGCTTAAAGTAACCCATAGAAAGAAAAGCAACCACCTGGGTAAAGCCAAAGGAACACACAGATAGCCTGATCATGGTGGGAAAAGCTGAGGTAACAGCTCTGGGAAGCTGTTAATAACAGAATCTCTCATGCCAAATTTCTGGGAGAAGCACTATGAAGAGTGTGGTGTGCAATGCCATTGTGGCAGAGACACCTCCTGGCTCAGTGTGGTCATTTTTGCCTCACGATTAAAGCAAGAGTTTTCAGTGTTCAAATCCATTTGACTTTCCACTCTGGAGAGAACTGGTGAAAAGAGAACACAGATAATTTTTCTCTGGTCAACAAGCAACGTGCAGTGAGATGCCAATGCTTGGTCAGTGCCAAAAGCTGGCCTGGAAACTCACAGCTGATGCAAGCTGTCTTTATCTGCGTCTCAGAGCATGCACAGAGCTTGGCATCCATGCATGAGGTGATCTTACAGTATAAGTATCCACAAATGGTTCAAATGAAAGGGTAATCCTCACTGCCCTTACATGACTAGGAAGCACTCACTGATGGATGAGGTGAAGCTGGGGACTACAGAGGTGTCAGTGGTGACACTCTCCCAGGAGGGCACTTACTGCTGTGTCCATCCTTCATTTCCAACACTCAAACCCATCTGAGCCTGGATACCCCTCCCTACACCCAATTTCATTCAATTCAATAGACTTGATCCCGACTCTGGTGGTTAAAAGGCAAACAAAAAAACTCTTGCAAAGACACAAGCAAAAAGAAAAGGAAATAAAGGGACGAGGGCTCTGATATCACCTCAAAGTAAACCACATCATTTGTGTCTTTTGTAACTGCCAGTTTGCTTTCCTTCCACAGCAATAAAGATGAAAAAACCTGCCTGCCACCTTAAAAACACTCTACAAAAACTCATTAATCAGCACTATAGGCCATCACAAATCTCAGTTCCTCCAAACACTTTTGTTGAGAAGTTGTTACATTGCCTTGGTCTCCTTATCTGTAAAATGCAGACAAAAAGCTTAATTGATTTACTCAAGGCCAAACTATGACTCAGAGCTAGGATCAGAAATCAGGAATTTCTGGCTCTGGCTCCTTTTCCTTAAAGGCTGTAAAAAAGCCTGCTATGTCTGCATCCTTTTCAGGTACTTAAAAATAGCTTCAGGCGCCCTGGTACAACAGTTTCCCATGTCTAGATGCAGAGATCTCCCAACAGCCACAGCGAAATTAGAAGCTGTCCTATTTTGAGTTGCTCAGGTATCACAGTGACAGCCACGGCTCATCATCATTCCCAAAAGCCAGAGCTGAAGTGTGGTTCACTGTTTAAAGCAAAAAGGCACATGAAGACTGCAGCCAGGCTCCATGCAAACACAGGCCTTGCCCCTTCTGGGTGCACCCAGCACTCACCCAATGCAAGGATTGTTTTGGTATCTTGGTGCTGTGTAGGAGAAAGGAGAAATGTTCTTGTCCACGAAAGAGCCAAACCCCAGACGGAAATTGCTCGTGAGCTTTCGCATCTCTTCAGCCAGCTTGGTCCCCAGACTGCGGATATTATCCAGGTCGTCGTTCATGGACAGGGAGAGATCCATCAGGTAGTAGAGGTCCACAGGATAGTCCTCCACTTGCCGCACCTGAACTCGGAACGAGGTCTGGTCACCTGCACACACACAAAAGTTGGGCACAGTGAGAAGGAAACTCCCAGCACACATAAAAATCCAGATCACACACTTTTTTTTTTCCCCTGCAGACAGATCACTTTTCAAAAGAAGAGGGTGAGGGCAATAAGCTTTTCCAAATACATCCCTTAGGAGACTAACAGGAAAACAGGTATTGACTTTGGGTCCTCCTAGGCTTTGTAGTATACTGGCTGGCAAGAAAAAGACATGGAGTGCATGTCTCTATTTTAGCTCTTTGGAGGCAATCAGAGAGGGTCTTTCCATCTCATCTGAGAGAACATCTAAGGGCGGGACACGTGAAAAACACTGTTGCCCTATGTGCAACACAGGGATGTTTTCCTAGAAAACAGGAAAGAAAAGCAGAGTGAACCTTAAATGGATATTTCATGGACTACTGAAACAGGCACCCTGCCCATACTTACTTGAGTACATTCTCAAAGAAAACCAGGAGCAGTCCAAGAAGTCCCGCACAAAAGAGAGAAGGAGGTGGAGCAGGAGAAGGAAGAGGATCAGTAAAAAATAGCCAGCATGAGGTGAATGCAAGATGTCCTCTGAGCTGTGCAAGAAAGTCAAGGTGAAGCAGACACAGAAGAAACACCTTTGAAAAGGAGCTTCCCCCAGAAACAGAGCTGGAGAAATCAGGGCAAAAGGGAAGTGAAAAAGAAAGTTGTCAGGGTCACCCAGGGAAGCACTGAGGCAGAGGTGAAACTTCCTGAAATGAAGAACACCAGGGAAGGAGCTGACAGGGCTGAGTCACAGGTTGTGCAGATGTGAAGAGAAGCAGAAGAAAGCCTGTCCCTGACCTTCTCCTTTGCCACACTGGTTTCACTAGATATGCCCTCTGGAAGGGGTGCCAGGGAGGGCCACCACAGGCAACATCTATGCCTCAAAAAAGCTGAAGTGGCATCAAAGTGAACTCAGCTTCACACCAGATGGACCTTGGTGGAGCCAGACAGCAGGTGGCAAAAGTTTGCCTTTCACTTTGGTAAGGGAGGGGTCTAAATAAACCACAAACCCTAGCCTCACAAGCCAGGCTGGTTTGGAGATCCCACGCTCCCAGCTTCCACCTTAGCCCCTTTTCCAGTTCACTGGGGTCTCAGCCTCAGGGAATTGGATCCTTTCAAAACCAAGCTCCCAGTTCTGCCCTCTCCCAGCCCTTCACAGGCAAGGCTGAACTTGGGGCAGTGGCAGGTCCTGCAAAACACTTGTGGCTTCCCCTCTTCTTCCCCAGAAATGGAACTCACATTTTTTAGTATTGTGAAAACATTTCCCTAACCGCTTTATTGTTCTCCTCCTTGTGCACAGCAGCACAGCTGCTCCCACTTACTTCAGCCCAACAGCAGCAACAGCATCCCAAAACTGCCATGCTGGCAATGCACAGCACAAGGGGCTCTGCAGCCTGGCTGGCAGAGCCCTGCCTGGCACCTGGGGTCAGGATTCACCAAGCCAGAGCTCCTCAAACACCACCCTCCTTCTCTCTCAGCATTTGCCTGCAACCTGCTGCAACCCTCCCTGCAGGAGGCACCATGTGCAAACATGCACATGTAGATAGTGCCCAGCTGTAGGAAGCACAAAGCTCAGGCCATAAATATCCCTCCTTACTCTCCCCAGCTTTCTTGTCCAGCAGGGGCAGGACTTTCCCAGCACAGGGCTGGGATGTGGAGTGCAGCAGGTGCTCCAGGCGGGCCTCACATTGTACCTGGCGAGCATTTTGTGGGGGAACAAAGAACATAACCCATGTAGCACAAAACCTGTTAGCACTGATTGCAGGGTAAAAAACTGTGATTGCAAGATTGACTTCAATTCAGTGCTGCAAAAATGTGTTTAAATCTGGGAAAATTCTTTCCCATGCCCATGTTTTTCATTCCCACATATTTTTCCCACTGGAAAAGGCAATGTGTCCTCTGTATTTTGCAATATTTTCATTTCCAAAACACTGTTCTTCCTGCCAGAAAGGGTATTTGGGATGCTGTGATCAAACGTGCTTCTCTTAATAGTTACGAATTTATTAGTCCCTGAGAAGCACCAAAACCAACAGGATCCTGTGGCTGGTTCTTCTTTCATTCCTAACTGCACAAACCAATTATGTCAGAGAAAATATCGCTAATGTATGTAGATGTAAGTGCAAAAGAATTTATTATTCTCTATGGACAGTATTACTCTCACACTTCTAGGGATAATCCAGCCCCCTCCTTCCTCATGTACTGTCGCCACCATCCTCTCCTTAGGGCTTTTACTGAAAAGTTTTAAACCCGGAGCTTAATTCAGAAATTTTTCTTGGATACCATCACACAGAGGCAGTGCAGAAACTGGAAAAATTTATTTTGGTCAATTTAAGAACATAAACTTGGCAATCATGCTTATCCAGCATATTCCTGCTTGGTGAGGCTTATGGCTTGATGGGCAAGGCAGCTTGCATCTATTCATTTTTAAAGTCCTTTTACACTATTTCTATTTCATTTAACTAGGACACACTGCTTTATAGCTGGACTCAAGATTAAAAAGCAGTATTATAAAAACTAAATGCTTAATCCAAAAGCTACCCTGTAAGGACATCAATTTAAGGCCTTTGGAGTTTAGCTGAGGACACAGATCTGGAGATGTGACTTCTGCGACAGGATGATGAGATCAAACTGCCCGGGTGGGAACAGCAAACAATTGACAATCCACTCCCTTCTGCTTCTGCTTAGCAGTCTAAGAATAAAAGATCATCATTGCCACAGACCGCCGCGTGAATTCAGCTTTGAAATAGTACACCCCTCATGCCCAAAATTAAATCAACATCGTCTCCTTTTTGTCTTGGGTTCACAGGGTGAAACCTGCTCTCCCAAGATCAAGGATTAATGGATAATTTAAACTGGGCCTGCTAATGCAAGGGTTTAGGAAGTCATCAGCCTGAAAGTGAAGTGCTGCCCAACATGGAAAAGAGAACAAAAATGGGAGATGCTATTACAAACATCTAGGTTTGTCCCTCCTCCTGCAGTGACTCTCATGCTCTGCAAGAGGAGCACAGGGAGAGGAGTTCACTGGCTTAGAGTGGGAATTGATATGGGGGTCCTCAGGGTGACTCCTGCAGCTCAGCCCAGACCTGGAGGGCTTCTCCATCATGAAGAACTGAGGATGGCCATGAGTGTGGTCCCCACAAGGGTGGGCAGAAGCAGCACACCAGCCCAAGGTGTGCAAGAGCCCAGGTGTGCAGCCCAAGGTTTCCAAGAGCCCAGACCCCAGGAGGCCACAGGGGGATGGATCCCCACACCTCGCCACTGACTGGAGCAGTGGACACTGGATGGGCAAAACCGTCGGGGACTGGGAAAGCAGCATTCGCTGAGCGCCGGGCACTGCGCGAGGAGGTGGAGGTACAGGAGGTGAGATGTGGCAGCTGAGCCAGCCCTTTCTGTCAGGAATTGCCTCAAGAAACAGCAGGAATAACAACTCCCTTTTGCTCCCTTTTTTAAACACAATATTCAGTGGCAGAAGCCATGCATCCAGATGTATGTACAGCGGTGACTGCTCTCAGTCTGATTTTAAGGCTTTGAAGCAAATTTTTTTAGATTTGAGGGTCTGACCAATGGCATCTGAGGAAGTTAATTGAAAAATATGACAGCTTCTAACTTACACAGCTAAAACAAAACCTCCTGCAGCAACTAGTAGGCTCTGGGGAAGCACTGATAGCATAAGCACCAGCTCAAACCCCTGTTTTTCTTGGGCAAAACATCAATATTTCTCTTTTCTGTATGCTCCTGAGAGCTGCCACAAAACTGTAAGCCTTAGAAACCCACACCAATCACTTATAATGAATCAAGCTTTTATATTTGCTTCACATCTTTGCAATAAAGAGCTTTTTTCCCTCTTCAGAAATGTCAGCTGCCAAATTTTTGCAAGAATTCTAAACCCACATTAAAGCCTCCCCCCACCATGCAAAAACTTTTGATAACAAGCATGCTCGCATAGCTCAGATGAGCCATTCTCTTCTAATTTTTAATTAAAAGGAAGAGATTGAAGAAAAGTGATGGCTCAGGAGAATGAAAGAGGGACCTGGCTACAGTCC
Organism: Promerops cafer; assembly: GCA_013398275.1. Classification (NCBI taxonomy): domain Eukaryota; kingdom Metazoa; phylum Chordata; class Aves; order Passeriformes; family Nectariniidae; genus Promerops; species Promerops cafer. Next base: position 50,506 of record VZSE01007389.1, read on the forward strand.
AAGGCCTGAGTCACAAGTTCAAATCTCCATCTTCTGCCTTGATCCCACAGCTCTTTTGCATACCGACAGAAAACAAATACATGGGTTTGCTTCCAATTTATAGAAGGAGCTGTCTCAGTTTAGAGTCATGCCCTGTCAGCTTAGTGGAGGAATCAAAGTTATTTTAACTCCTTCCACACAGTGATTCCATTTTGAAGCTGAGCAGGTTCCTCTTAAACAAGTGTTAAGACCATTACATGTAGCAGTTGTGGGTGGGCTTTGACTCACTTTGTCCAACAGCAGTGTCCTCTCATGGAAGACACATGCCCCAGACCCAAATCTGTTTGTGATGCACCACCAAAGTTCAAAGGTATGGAAGGGGCCAGCAGTCACCTGCTTGAGAGGCCACAAGCCACTAGCTACAACGTGCTCTTGGCAGGTCCTGGCCACCCTTTCTCCCTCCCCCCACACCCCACGGAGCCGCTGGGGACTCACCAGGACGAAGATTCAAGGCGACCTTCTGAGGCGTGATCTGCGTGACGTCCAGGTGGGTCTGGCCGGAGCCCTTGCTGCTCAGAGGGACGTTCTTCACCACGCTGCTGCTGCTGCTGGGGTTCTCGATGGCTCCGGCACAGCCGTTTGCAATCAGGTTCTGCAGGAAGTCGCACCGGGATGTGATGGACTTTGTGCTGCCGAAATCCTGGGGGGTGAAGAAGGGACAAAAAGGAAGTGGAGGGGAATACATCAATCCCACAGCAGGGGCTTTGTTTTGACATGCTGCTATCTAACAGCTAGGTGATGACAAGGAGAAGCTGGTGTCCTTTGTGATGACTGTACTTGGAAGGAGCCTGCACTGAGCCTTGAGCCCTTCAAAATGATCAACCAAAAAAGGAAATTCTATGAGGATTTGAACACTGAATTTGCTCACAGAGCACTGAAACAGAAACCTCAGCCTGTGTTTTCAGCCCAGCCACAGCAGCAGCACCTGTTCCCTGCCCTGGCCACAGAGAGCAAGACGAAGCACTTGGTTTGCTGCAGGGACAACCCACTGCCATCCCTATTATTTTAGGCACATGCATTGTCTCAGAGAAGCTTTGCAAAACACAGAAAAAAGGACAAGGAGGTGGCACTGAGGGAAGCAAGAGAAACCCACCAACCCAGAGAAGGCCAAGTAAAGATGTGAAGCTGAAGACAGGCTGGGTGTCTCCCTCTTCCCTGGGTGAGACACCACACGTCCCCACACAAGCACTGCGTGGAAAATAAGGGAGGTGGGAGAAACTTCATGGGAGCTGGTGAAAATGCAGTCTGTGCCCACCACGGGCAGTCAGGCACAGGCAGCAAGGTGCAGGCAGCGGCCCACTCCCAAAGGATGGCCAGGAGTCTCCCAACACCCATCCCAGAGCTCCAGCCCTTGCTGCGAGCCCCGTGCGTGGTGCACAAAGCAGCCTTGTGCAGGGCAGCACGCAGGAACAGCCGGGAACACAATGCACCCTTTTGCAAAGAGCCTGCTTGTCAGAATGCCTTTTTTTTCCTCCCCAAAAGTGTCAAAGGGAACAAGTCACATGCCCAAAACTTTCTGGATTTTCAACAGTCGATTCCTACTTATTTCTGCACTACAACAATAGAGACAACCCTCTTCAGCTCCAGGGCTGAGGGACTAATACGACATGAAATAATGCAGAGAAGATGCTTGCAGCCATGCCAGTCCCTCCTTCAGCTGTGCAGCCAAAACCAGTGTGGGGCTGAATAAACCTCACTTACTGCTGAAACTACAGATGGCAGAGGACAGGAGAGACATCAAGGAGGGAGAGGCTCCTGACAGCTGGATCACCTCATGGGGTGATCTCCAGGGGTCCCTCAAGGACAAGCTTGGATACAGAGCCCTGGGACACAGACAGAGGCCTCCAGCTGCATTTTTCTCACTACAAGGTCCCAATGCTATTTGAAAAATGAGAGATTTGCATTCCAGCATCCAGCAGCAGGGTCCAGCCAAGAAACCGACGACGGCACATCAGATGGATACAAACACAAATTTCTTGGAACACGTTGCATAAATAGATGAACTTCCAAAAAGGAGGACTGGGACTATTTAAATCATCTCCAGCATGACAAAATAAAAATCAGAATCCCTCACAAAACTGAAAACAACGCCCAGCCTTTCAGAGCTGCACATTTCAGACAGCCTTGGAGAAATGTTTCTCTCGGATGTGGTTTTACCTGAAATCAGCAAAAAGCTAGTGGGGTCCAGGTGTTCTCCTGGGCCTATCCACCCAGCAGCAGGGCACCCAGGGGAAATGCTCTCCTACTCTCCCAATGCCCAGACCACAGCTCCAGCTGAACACCTCTGACAGCTCATTTCTCCTGCCACCTATTAGAAAGGACACTCAAAAAAAGTGTTGCAAAAAGCAATACAAACAGCCCAGGAGCACAGCTGGGAACTTTTAGTTACTCTCGAGTAACTAACATTGGACAGAAGCATCCAAATAGGGCAATATTTAGGGCTGCTCCCATAACTGCAGCTTCTATCAGGTGTTTCCAAGACTTTGCAGGGTCTGCTCCAAAGACTCCAAAGGAAGTCCTGGAGGTCCAGGGAAAGCCCCTACACAACTCAGGTCAGCTGTACCTTTGCACTCCTCTAGTCCCCAGGTCCCCCTTGCTTGATTCAGCTATTTTATCTAAACTTTCTTCTAAAATGGGTCTAAGAGGACTTGCCATAGGGCAGCAATTGCTAACCTGCAGCTCCAAATCCAGCTATTTTCTTGTTCTGTGAAAAGCCGTATTATCTGAGGTGGAAGAAAATATCCACCCTCAGGGGTGCAAATGCCTGAGGGGAGGGTGTTGCAGCTTAGCACCCAGGGGTGCAGGACTGACCCCTACTTTGTCTTGATTTCTTACCCAGGCAGAGTAACATTGAGTAGGAGGGTGACAGTGGCCTTGGGAAAGTCCCAGCAATCACCACTGCACCCTGCAAACAAACACCCAAGCTGCACCCATACCTCCAAATCCACAGCCAAAACTGGAGCTACCAGGTACCATGCAACTCTAGTGCAAGGTTTTCTGTGACAGAGGAAATCAAGGCTCATGGAGGTTCAGCAAAGGGAAAAAGGATGAGCAGACCTGGGAAATGAAGGGCATTGCACAGGTCCAGACAGCTCAGGAGAAACCACACCAAAAGGCAGCCCCACAGCAGCTCAGACACAGCACGCTGGTTCAAACCCTAATTTTCCCCGAGCAGAGAACACCCTGGGGCTAGTTAGAAATTCAGTGTGCCCACATATCTGCCAATTGTCTGCCTGCAGGCCTGCTTGGGTAAGAAATGCAGCAGATGCCCCTCACAAGGGGGAACCACCCCAAACTTTGCTTCGTGCCACAGAGGAGCACTGTGGAAGACTCCCCCAGCCCCTGTCAGTCACTCTGGCTGCTCCAGCCCCCAGGCACGTCGTGGTCCAGCCTCGGTGCTAACGAGCTCACAAAGGCAAATGCACACAAGCAGACAGGATGAATGGAGACAACAGTGGGACAATTACATGCTCATCAGTTTGACAGTTTTAAGACAAATTGCTTGGTTCATGCTATAAAAATGGAGAATAGCACTCACTGTATCTAATATCTAATTCCTGACTAGGCATGTCCCTACCATTCAGCCCATCCTGTTCTCTTTTGCTGAAGGTCTCAATCATTTTTTGCTTTAATCAGTTCAGTTCTGCATTAATTCAGTCTGAAACATGACTGCTTTCTCCATTAAAAAAAAAAAAACAAAAAAAAACTTGACATGTTCCCTTTAGGAACATCCTTGATTTTCTTTCCTCATTCTCTACATATACATTTCTGAGATGGGAGAGGATGGGGTAAAAGCACCTGCTGGAAAACAGAGGGTGCTACTGGGGAAATTTCAGTTCACTTATTCAAAAAGAACACTTCAGTTTAATTAATGTGTATCCCTTGTTTCCATGTACACACGTAAATGCATCCACATAGGTAATGGACAGATGAACACAGTTCATCCACCTAACAAACACATCCAACAAACAAGAGGAGCCTCTGCACATGGGTACACTGCTCCCCAAAGCAGCAAAAAAGAAAACTTAATGGTGAAATTTTGCCCCCATACTGGTCCTAAATGCTCTTCTGAAGAGCTTCACCCCCTGCAATCACCCCAGGAAGGTTTATCACAATCACAACCCCCACCTGTCTATCACACCTGCCCTGGCAGCTCGGAGGACAGCACTGAAGCCACTTCCAGAGCTCCAGGTTCTCCCCAGCAAACCCAATAATTCCTTCTCAGCCTGGGCAACCAGGTGCCACTGCAACAAATTCAACAAGCATCCTCTGGTCGCACACACAGAAACCAGGCTGCCACAGAGATACAGCAACCCCACAGGCCAGTGTGCAGTTTCCAGTCAGAATATTTTACCAGCACCACATCAGCAATTTCTCATCACTTCCAGCTTCTCCTAGACCTTGCAGATTCCTCAGTTCCAGCATGGATGGAAAGGCTGCAACAGTCTCCATCACCCCAAGAGTCATTTTCCCTCAGAGAGCCCTGTTCCAAGGCATGCCCAGGTGATGGTTAAGGCCACATAGTCACACCTCCTCTTCTAAGTGCCACTGAAATCGCCACCTTTGAGGCCTGTCTTTCAAGGTATTCTTCCACAAGCCAAGAGAATCGAAGTCTGCTCCCAAATTTCCAAGAGCCCAAAGACTTGTGGTTAGCTCAGCAGCCCCTGGAGGCTCTAGGGCTGCTGCACAGCAGAAGCTGCTATCATCAGCTCATCCATCATCACCCCTTTGGATGGGAACAGAGATGCTGAACACAAGCAGAAGTGAAAAGAGGTCCAACCACGCCAGGGGACGTGATGCACCCTGTACCAACAGGTTAGGAGGTGGCAGTCCTGAAGTGAGAGCACCTTGACTGCTCTGCTGTAAGATCTATCTGTACATATCCCCTCACCCTCACAATTCTAGGCAATGTAAATTCAAGGGACCTTATCCCTCCTGGGAAACCACTGCAACAGGGCTCCTGAAGAAACTGGTACCACCAATAATATTATTCCCCAAACATTTCCCCAAAGGAAATACAAGAAGGTATATGCATACAGGAAGATCAATTATATATATAGCTATACAATGCAATTATATATATAACTATACAATATATAATATATATATAAATATATATATATATAAACCATAGAACAGACATCTCCAAACATACTGTATACATTATATATAGAATTATACAAGATGTACTGATAGACTTCTACTATATATATTTCCTGACAAAATTATTAATTGTTGCTGACAAAGTCGATAAAAGCTGGCCCAATTTGCTCCCAAACCTGTCAAGTAAATGCAAAGGGAACACAAAATACACAAAAATCAGCTGACTGAGGTTCTACCACAACACAGCTGCCATCTGTGCAACACACTCCACTATCTTACCCCTGATATTTAAAGAGAAGCAGAGCTATAAAATTTGACTGGCATATATGCACCCAGGAAACATAGATAGCAAATGGCAGCTAATAGAAAAAGCTAAGGAAAACACACTAAGAGCTATTTAATAAATGTAATGAATCTGACTAGGCTGCAGCAGAGGGAGGGGGAATAAGGTGGTGAAATGACTATGAAAAGAAGGTGGATATTATAAAGTTTATAATATTACTTTAAAACTTTCTGAAGTTGAAAAACTCCAGGTATCTTTTGAAATCCCATTACCTCACCTGATGATCTCAGCTAAAGAGAAATAATTTGTTTCAAACAGTACAAAAAAAAAAAAAAAAAA
>VZSE01007389.1:76311-146899 GCA_013398275.1 Promerops cafer
AGGAAGGAAGGAAGGAAGGAAGGAAGGAAGGAAGGAAGGAAGGAAGGAAGGAAGGAAGGAAGGAAGGACCAGGCTCCTGGTGCTTACAACATTTTGTGGACACAGAAAGATGTAAATTAAGGATCTGCATTAAAGACCATCTCTTATGGATGGCTATTTTGACCCCAGCTCTAGTTCCTAATGCTGTGCACTGAATGGTTTTACACATAGTTATAGGTGAGGGACAGGAACAACTGGGAGGATGTTTAACCTAGTATTGATGCCAATTATGTCCTTAGGTGTCAAATAGGCTCTTCCCATGCCCTAGGCACATAAGGCAACAGAGAAATTTCATTTTTTCCCCCCCCTAACATATTCCTTCTATAAATGAAGAATGGTGGCACCCCTAAAGGCTACTACTTTTTTGTTATCTCAGATAGATTAAGCATTACTAGGTATTTTTCAAGACCATAATTAAAAATCAGAAATTCTTATACTTACTGTCACTGCATTCCTCCCCAGAGTAGCCCACTGGACAACTACAGGAGAGAAAAAAGAAAAATGGGAAAGGAAGAAAAGATGATCTTTAGAGTCCCTTTTAATCTAAACCATTCTATGATTCTATGATGACAAAACAGTAATATATTTCCCCCTTTTGTCAGCAATTTCTCCACAAGGTGTGTTCATTACAGGTTTCCTCTTTAACCTTATCTTAATGTTGAATGATTTACTTTCATTAGAGTGAAACAATCTGAGATTTTCAGTGTGATTGGTGATCTCAGCACTCAAAGTTCCAGGTCCTCAATCTCAAAAATGTTAAAAGGACCTAATTTTCTAAAGAACTGAACTCTGCACCTCTGAGCCACTTGGAATTGCCATACAATGTCTTTAACAAATGCCTCCGTATAAGGTCTATAAGGACTGACAACTCTATCTTCCTTCCACAGTAGTTTCTTATATTTAAAAGATATCGACCATAAGGTAGATGTACATTTTGCAGCAGTAATAACTACAAAAACAGCTGAAATAATGGATATGGGGAGTGAGTCTCCCTGTTTATCCACCAGAGTGGAGCACAACCAGTCCCTCACTCGGCCTCACCAGCAAACACCACTGTTCTGTTCTGATTCTGAGCTGACAGAAACAATTTCAGAGAGAAAACCAAGCAGGAATAACATAACATTCATTTCCTGAAAGTTACCAGGAAACAGTCCCCACTGGTATCAGTGCAAACATTCCAGGGATTGGAGGCACCTCTTGCTCTAATGCCTGTTGCTTACTAAACACCTCAGCATGGCAGTCCCCATGGTTGAGCCACGCTGTCGGGGTAGTTTGTGTTTATGTGGTGAAGTACTTTTTCCTCCCCACTGACTCACGGGTGACCTTGCCTGTCCTCCGAGGTGTTACGAGTGCGCGCAAAGGACAAACGCCAAGGAGTAAAAATGCCACAACCTGGGACACCACAGGAGTTTGTCCACCTGCTATCCCCCTTGGGCACCTCTCTGACGCACATAGCTGCAGCCTGCTCTTCTGGATTGCAGCTGACCCTGTGATAGGTGTTCTTCTCCCCTACCTTCACCTACAACACAGCAATGCAATAAAAAGCTGAGTACTCACGCCACACAGTTTCCAGCCTCCTTTTTAAAGTTAGTCATACATTTGCATGCTAGACCCTCTTCTTCTCTTACGCAGTACTTGTGTGCCACTGCAGAACAGTTTTTACTGCAAGCTGTATTTTCAGGGAGAAAAACATGAGTGAATTGCAGATAGATTATTTTATTGCTCTGGAAACACACACCCACCCCTCTCCTGTGCTTTAAAGCATCAGAATGGCTTTTTTTAGGACTGTACCTATGTAAAACAAAAACTGAAATATAAAATCCCAAAATTAGAAGTAAACAGTCTGTGTTTAAAGCCATCCAACTTCATCAAAAAGGAAATCTGGCTAGGCTTCATCTTCCATAGGCAAGCAATGGCCTGAAGTTTGATCTCACAGCAGATGATTTGTATGGCAAACTGTATCAGTTTTAGACAGGCATGGGACCACAAAGGCCTACACTGGGTCACATCTCACTGGGATTTATTGTAGCCAGCTTTCATAACTTTTTAATGCATTTTTGAATTATTTGTTGTTTTTCTTAAAATCTTACATCTTAGACTGTTTTTACTTCTGTAGTGTGAAAATTCTAGTTTTCATAAGAAGAAAATAAGGTATTTTGAAGAAAATTAGGTACATCACAGGGCTTTGGAGGGTACCTAAAATATAAACAGAGTACTCACTAAAAAACTCAAAACAAGAAAGCAAATAAAACCCTGACAACTAACAGTTCCCAAAAATGACAGAAATCATTCTTCTCACAAAAGCCCATCTAAATCCAGGTAATGCAAATCTAGAATTATGAAAAAGGGACAGAGCCTTAACAGGTTATTGTAGTGCATCATAAGACTTCCAGTTCCGTCAGCTTCCTTCAAATAACATGTAGAATTTATTCCCAAAATATGTCCTAGCAGAGAAGGCTGTGAGTATAAGATTCAATTTGTTCCATCCTTTACCTGTTTAGGTTCCAGTTCTTACCAGGATTCTAACAATGCATCTAAGGACTTGCCTACTCACTGGTTTCAGTGATGATTTTATCAAGTTTTAATAATTTATTCTACTGGAATAAAATTATAGATTTGTTCAAAGTGAAACACGAGGATGTATTTCTATGGCTTTCTTAACAGGATGCACATTCCCTGATTTTTAGAGGTCAGCACATTTGCCCAGCACCCTTCTCAAAAAGGGACTGAGACAGGGAATAAGCAGGTCAGCCTTTCAGGGCCAGATAAAGCAGTGAGGTTCTTACCTGAACAAGAACGATCATCCCATTCTGTCTTTTCTAAATCAGGTTTGCATTTGCATTCTGGAAACTCGTCCTCTTGACACACTGTAGTTGTAGTATCACATTGATAAATACCACAATGTTTTGCCACTTTAAAAGAGAAACAGGGAGCAAACTTGAATACTCTTTCATAGAAAGGAGTGTACTTGCCCAGTAAATCATAAACCAATTATTTAGTAATTCTAAATAGAAAAATTATAAGTCCCTTTCTTGGGACATCAATATTGCAGGCTTTCAGACCAGCCCTTTTTTCCTTCCTTGCTCTTTACCGGTTGAGGTCCTGTTGCCATCACATCTTCTGACCTTCTGTTTCTCAGCCTCCTACAGCTACCTCCAAACCTTCCTGGCTCCAGTCTATGAAAAGGGACATTCTTCCTGTAAGTTCATATTCTGAAAACTGACTTTCTGACTCACCTTAAAAAAAAAAAAAACCTACAGAGAAAAATCATAACTATTCTCCTAGTTTTTTCTACAACTGAACTGTGAGACCCAGATCCCACACAGTTCTGGAGAGATATAAATATTTATGGGCATGCAGCTCATTTCATGAGCAGCATTAGTATCCTCTTTGCCCAGCGTGTTGCTCTTTAGATCCATGTCCTTGAGGTGGGAATGTTTTAAAGACATCAGTGCATGGCATGCTGTAGAGGGATGTGACTGCACTGGTGCCTTGGGACCTCTCAGTGGTTTTCTATTTCCTTCTCATGGCTGAGGATACAGTCACCTTCAGAGACCAAACTCAGGCTTTAAGCCATGAAATGGACTCTTAATTATTAGCTATGCCTTTTTAAAAAGCTGATTTCAAAATACGAACTTCTATTTTTTAAAAAAATTAAAACATAGAAAGCAATCCTTGTTTTAATTAGAAACTCTTTCTCCCAGTGTCACACCTTTAATATTACAAGACTTTACTGGTTTAGATCGACAAATCCCTTAGCTCAGTAGCTAATCAGTGAGGCCTCATTTCAATTACCATGGCTAATTATGGGAGAAGTCTAAAGAGAGTTTCAACCTATTTTGCCAGTAAAATACTGGCTTATTCTCAGAAGAACAATATATATCTGTATATATTTTATCCTGATTTTTCCCACTTCTTAACACTCAGCAGGTTAAAACCACCATGCAATTTACCAGGGAATAAATATTTTCCTTTTCTTTTTTTACACAGGAAGTAGGAAGCCTTAATAAGACAAAAGAGCCTAGCACTGAATGGTTGAATCTCCAAAATTACCCAAGACTGAACATTCAACTCCTTAAAGTCAACAAGGCTTATGATTTGATGGGCTCCTACGCCCACAAAAATCTTCCAACCAGGTTTTAAGAACCACTATTTTTGATTAATTACTCCCCTAGCAAGGAGTTACATACCCTGATAAGAATAGATATAGGACTTCTGGTCATTTGCTATTGCATGTTGTACTGCAGATTTAACTGTGGTCTCATTTTCAGCTGAGTTCCATGTGAACATGTTTGTCACTGTTACATTCGGTGGAACAGAACTTCTGCTTTCTGTTGCAGGTCTGAAAAGGACAGATAGTACCATTTTAAAGTTTCACATAATCCACATGGATAGCAAGCTAGATGCAAAGATGAGAGAAAATTTCTGCCAAATCTCCCCCTCTCCCACACCTTCTTCCTTTCCATAATGTAGGTAGTTGCCAAGAGACCTGAAAATGAGTGTGAGTCTTGCTCAGGAATACATTAAGAGCCATCTTGCCATTAGGTCCAGGTGTAAATAGGTAGCTGCTGGATTTAATGCTAACAACATTGCTCCTTTGTGTGCTGTTGATACAGGACTGACATTTTCTAGCTGGGTTAACCTCAAGCCAGCTGCAGTGTGGAGAACCTCATCTCTTAGACCCTAACTCTCACATGCTTCCATCAGCCTGTGGTGTCATCCAGGCATGATGTGGAGAACCCGCGCGGAAGGGTGGCAAGGATAATTCAGGGTGTGACCACCCTGAATGCAGAAGGGTCTGTTTGCAATGGAGAGGTATCTGTGCAAACTACACACTGTCTGTGTTGGGCTCAGCTCACAGCAACCTCCCTGGCGTGAGGTGGACAACAGCACTGAATTCCCTGTTCTTCAGCTAAACCTCGTGCTGCCAGGATATGCACACAAATGTCCTTAAGTGGCTGCAGACAGACTGCTGCAGTTCCTTGAGGTGTTACTGTGCCCCACGTCACAACTGCTCTGCTGGAAGTTACTGCCCCCACAACTCTGTTAGAACAACATTCTGCTTAGCTGCTTAATCCCTGGGGTGCACTGGAAGGGTTGACACTGTATGCTAGCATGCCAGGTTTTGCTTGCTGGGGGTTAGGAAACACAGAGAAGTTGGCAGAGCTCTGGGCACAGTGACCTGCAACAGATGGAGATGGGAAAAGAGGGACATCTCACAGGGTCTACCCAGACCAGCAAGGGACCTATGCCCACAGCTACACTCACCACAACTCACTCAGTGGCATCGTTGCTCAACCTGCCATCAGGTTTGTGCACCAACAAATGCACAATAAAATGCATTTGCTATGCCTCCTGTAACGAGGCTGTTTTTAAAATTAAACTGGGACTCCAAGCTGGGTAGCACTCCCAGTGGTCATAGGAACTCTGAGTTAACTGTTAGAATTTCAGACATGTCAGATATCACAGGGACTGCTAGTTACAGCACAGTGCTGTATCCTACATGGTGCTAGAAGCAGGACATCCAGTATGGAGCTGCCTCAGCCAGCCCATTTCACAGACATATTGGGGTAAAAATGGGGCCAGCATCCCTCCTTTATGGGGAAGCATTCTGAGCTGAACTCATCCCATATCTTTTATTGAATGGAGAACTTCACGGGAAACAGATTAAAATGAGGTATGTGGAAGTATGTACTGTGCAAAAAACAAACGGGCAAACTTACTGAATTTTCACGATGACAGTTTGCATATAACCATCTAGATTTCCTAAGGCCGTCTTAAACTATAAAAGAGAAAGAAACCGGAGTTCAAGGCAAGCAGAAATACAGACCAAAATCTCATGAACCACTGAGGCTTCAGTGGTAAAAAGCATACAGAGTGTGCTACTATAGGCACAAGTAAAGTAAGGTGATGTGTTAAATCCACCGGGCAAGGTATTGCAGACGAGGAACAGTGGGGTGGTGCTGTAGAATATGGATGGGAGGGCAGTGGAAGGCTGGAGAATGAATGTCAGGCAGTGCATTAGGGTTAACTGGCTGATAGTTACAGATACCCCTTTGCAAACTCATTGCTTAGGGGGATGTCTCCACAGCACCAATCTGTGTGCAAGTAGGGAGAAGAGGGAGAAGTCAACCTCCTCACAGATGGCACGTGTCCCTGAGAGGCAGTGAAGTGGGATCATCAGGGATTGATCTTGTGGAAAGAAGCACTGATGAAAGCATTGGGAGCTGAACAGGATCAGAAGAAAAGTCTCTGCTCTCCCTCATCCCATGGGAAGCAGCAAACAACCAGTGGAGGCAGCTGCCTTCAACTGCCACAAAAGCAGGAGGCACCATGAAAAGAGGATGTCTGATTCAACTGAAATGAAAGATAAACTATCCATCTTTCTTTGTAATAAAATTCAAATTATTTTCTTTGCTATTTTCATTTATGCATTCTATTATGTATCTGTTTTAGTCCTACATATGATACTCTTCTGTAGCCATATCATGAAAAAATGCTGGACAAAAAAATTGAGAAAATATTTTTTAACATTCTGAAGGAACAACTTTTGGTCACTTTCTGATACAACATTCATAGTAAGCAATATAATAATATGCAGAAATTGAGAACCATTTTTGATGATTCCTGATTAACATCTGGTGAATACTTTTTAGTCAGATATCTGATAGAGTTGCATATCTATTCTTCCTTATGGCCAGAAAAAGAAATAAGCAAATCCACTTGTTTCAACATGGCAGTATAAATTAAACTGATCATCTTATTTCTCCAGGAAATCTATTACCAGATTTTATGTATAATCATAGAATTATAAAAAAAATGTGCAGTATCCATTCACTAATAACATTAAAATACTAATACTGGCAGACTTATGGAAGAGGCTTATTATTCGGTATTTAGACACAGCTGGACAGCCATTCAGAAAAGTTTGTGCTGTGTGGAACCAATAATTTTCTTTAAAAAAATTAAAGTTGTTCATTTTTACTCATACCACTGAGTATTATTGAGCCTTCAGCAAACAGTGGAGATCAGAAATTCAATAGGCTGGAAAACTTCACTCAGCCCCATTGTTTCTGGGGAGGGAATGGTGAAAGATGCAGAGCAATTTATGTGAGAACTCTCCAGAATAGGAGTGGTACTAAAAATGCAGCTATTACTTCAGGGATTCCCTTCCCTTCAGCAAGAGCCATGCATGTGCTCATCTGAGGGCAAAGTTCAAGTCTTTAATAAATAGGTCTAAACTAATGTGAAGCATTCTCTGAAAGAAGTAGTTCTCTTGTAGAGTGGAACTTTTCTAGGCCCCACGTTAAAGAGAGAGTGTGTCCTCTCTGTCTGCATGACATCCAGCAGAGCATTAAAGATATGGGGGGAAAAGCCCTTGTCACTCACAAATGCTGATACATTGTTGAACAGCTCTTCATACTGCGTGGAATTTACAGTTTGAAGATCCTTACTGTAAGGTGCTTTCACTGCAATAGTGGCTGGGAATACTTTCCCTGAAATGACAACAGAGAGTGCAAATTAGAAAGCATTCATGAAAGTCCAGTTTCACCTCAGAGTTCTCCAGCCTTCAGGGATGGGGAAATACAACACAGAAAACAAATCAGTGCTATTTTTCATATACAGGAGGGATCAGTAGAGGACAAATCAATTCAGTCACAATGGGGATGTCCTTTGGCTGCCAGGAAAGAAGGCAGGATGCTGGGCCCAACCAATCTGTCCTGATTATGAAACTGAATAACATTAAACTGTCAGCATGGCCCGAAGCTAAAAGACTCTCTGCAAGGTGTTACAGAATTTAGTGAGAAAAAATGTATATTAAGGACTCAAAATCTCCAGCTATTAAGCAACTAACGTGGTTCACTGTGGTTTACAGAGAAAGTAATTCAGAATTGACCTGCTTCTTAAGGCACACAAGTCAATTTCAGAGTCCTGCTTGCTGATCCTTAAATAAGAAGCCTTATTTTCTCACATGCTTGGCCTTCAGAAGCATTTCAGAGATGCATGGCAACAGGACTCTGATGAGTGTTTAGCAATGGGGAAAATCAGTCAATTCACAGGTCTTCATAAGTTTGGTCCTTTTTAAATCGTTGCCATTAATATCGATGTCAGGTTAACACTTGCATTTTTTTCCTGATTTTCACTCATTTTAATCTCCTGCACCCCAGAGAATTCACCTTATTTTCCTAGAACATTAACCTCTTTGGCTGTCACTGTTTTGTGAGATTGCAGTCTAGGTCATTGTAGGAGTGGCTGCCTGTAAAGCAAGAAATCACTCAGCAGCCACTTTCCCAGACTGATTGTGTTTTCAATTATAACATGAAAACAAGCTATATGGGAAGCAAAATTCACCTGAGCAGGCAACTAAAAGCATTGATGCCCTTCTGCAACTCACCTCTGTAACAATTCATATTGCTGTAGTAGAATCCATATTGGCACTCACAGGTATAATTTCTTTTTAAGGAAATACATTTAGCCAGACTTCTTCCACAAGGATCTCCACGGCAGAAGTCCACTAATACTAAGATGAAAGATACTGACATTAGGGTTTCTGTGAATTTTTGCAATTGCCAGTTCATATATAAAGTAATTCATGTATTGAATAGTTCATATATACTAAAGGACTCTACCAGGTATGTTTTAGAGAGTATAGATGCAATTGCAGAGCATACAGCTATATCTTACTTGTGTAATGTATAGTAACTGTTTTCCCTACACAATCCAGCAGGATATCAGAGTGAGGACACAGACTATGGCTGAAATTCATTATCTGCCATGCTGAGCATTCACAGTTCAACTCTACTCAATACTAACTAAAACCAAATCAAAGAAAGAAGGTATATCAAGGCTTGCCAAAACCAGTGACTGTTAGAAAATTACAGACTACAATAGCCTGTGTGTCTTTAATACTGCACTGGTGCGTACTTGCCTTATTATGACAGGGTCATAGCACCATCCTTTGCTGCAGACACATTAGTAAAATGAGGGCTCCAAAGTGAATCATATTACTATATCTTCTCAGAGTAATTATATATATTCTGTAAGGTTTTAGAGAATGTATTTTATATATATCTATACATAATTTAGGTGGTTAATAAGTAATTAAAAGTTATATTTCAATACATCTTATACATAGGACGGTAATTACAGTTCTCTTCCAAGACATGAAATTCTGTTTTTCACCCTGCTTGTTTTTTTACACTTCACTCTGTAAGTACATTCTTTTTCATTTCCTATAAGGTTCATCTCCAAATATTTTTTCCAGAGAACCTAGTGCAGCCAAATTATTTTTCCTGATGAAAAAGATCCCAAGCAGAAAGCAACAACAATTCTGAACTCCTCCAAACACATTCCACTTGCAGCAAGGGCCCTCGGGGAAGAGTGGCAGGGAGATACAGCAATAAATGGGGACTCTTTGCCTACACTGCAAGGCCCTACTGGGATGGAAGACTGTGGGGAATGGAGACCTCCTGAGATGGACACATGCACAGTTCCCCAGACACAGTTCCTGGCCCCAGCCCCATGCTGGGAGGTGCCCCAGCTCCCTCCCTGCCCATGCTCCAACAGCCTCAGGCACAACTCCCTGCAGGGCCAGGTCAGGGGCTGGCTTGGGCACCTCTTGGCAGAGATCCTCTTGTATCCCTGCCCGCTGAAGGAGGCATAGGCACTTAGCACGAAAAAAGCAGCCTCCTCCAATCTTCCTCAACACATTCTCACTGCAGCAAAGGCCAGCAGGAAAAGAGGGAAGAGTGGAGGGTATTTATGGCCACCATTGGGACAGCTTTGTCTCTTCTGGAACAGGAACTTGGGAAACCCAGGCAGGGGAACTCCTTCCTGTCTGAGCAGGCTACAGAGCTCCCTGGGACTTGGTTACTCCAAGTTATCCCTAGAAAATGCTGCCTAAGCATTTTTGCTCCGTACCTGTGGGTTCTGAGGTTGTCATCTCCGTTGGGTAAGGATCTGTTCCATTTGCAGTAGTATTTTCTGAAGAAGGGAAGAGAAGAGACATGGCAGCACTGCCTAGCATCATCTGTTCAAAAAGCCTTGGGGAATTCTGTGTGTGTAGGACACATGCTGAGCAGGTAAGTGCAGGATCCTTGTGGGGCTGAGCAGTCAAAGCCCTGAGCACCCTTGCCCAGCCTCTTGGCTCTCCCTGGCTGAGATGCCTGTGTCACCCGATGTGTCCACGACACCTTGTCCCAAATGGAAGGACTTGAGCACGGCTTAGACAGAGAAAGATGGAAGAGTGGAAGTTATTCATGGCCAGGATCTGGGTAACTTTGTCTCCAATGGGAGAACTCAGGAAAACCTGGGCAGGGAAACTCCTCCCTGCTTTGATATTTGCAGTGCTCCCTGGGACTTGGTTACTCCAAGCTGCCCCCAGAAGGGGAAGCCTGAAAGCTTTTCTCCTTACCTGTGGGTTTTGAGGTTGTCATCTCTGTCGGGTAAGGATCTGTTCCATTTGCAGTAGTATTTTCTGAAGAAGGGAAGAGAAGAGACATGGCAGCACTGCCTAGCATCATCTGTTCAAAAAGCCTTGGGGAATTCTGTGTGTGTAGGACACATGCTGAGCAGGTAAGTGCAGGATCCTTGTGGGGCTGAGCAGTCAAAGCCCTGAGCACCCTTGCCCAGCCTCTTGGCTCTCCCTGGCTGAGATGCCTGTGTCACCCGATGTGTCCATGACCCCTTGTGCCCCAATGGCAGCGCTTGAGCACGGCTTAGACAGGCAGTGTATGGCCCCCAGGCCAGCTGTGCTCCCTGCCTACAGCGTTCCCAGTCACAGGCACACACGTGTCTCTGCAGCAAAGATCCCTCTGCCTGCCCAAGGGTGCACACAGAGGCCAGAGTGCCTCGGGGGGTGCCATCAGACTGTGCACAGCCGGCACCCCTCCACTCCACCGTACAGGCCCAGGTTCATGTGGGTGGAAGTCAGAGGCACACAGGCTTTCCCAGTGCTGGGCAATCCTGATGGGGAAGTGGGGTGCTGGCAGGAGGCATGTGCTTGTGCAAGCCCACCACGGAGGAAGAGCTGAGGGACTGAGTAGGCTGCCTCTCCTCAGGGTGATCCCAGCAGGACCTTTGACCCTTCTGGCTGGGGCTCCCCAGCATCCAGCTGGGAGTGGTGGGTGACAGGCAGGGTCAGCTCTGTGGTCCCCAGCCATGGCACCTGACCTCTCCCTCCTGGGGTGTGCCCCAGATCCCTCCCTGCCCATGCTCCAGAAGCAACCTGAGGCACAACTCCCTGCAGGGCCTGGTAACAGGCTTGCCCTGGGCTTCTCTTGGCAGGGATCATCTTGTATCCAGGCCTGATGCGAGAGGCAAAGGCACCAAGCATGAAAAGAGCAGCCTCCTCAAATCTTGCCCAACGCATTTGCTTTACAACAAAGACCAGCAGAGAAAGAGGGAAGAGTGGAAGTTATTCATGGCCAGGATTTTCTCCTTACCTGTGGGTTTTGAGGTTGTCATCTCTGTTGGGTAAGGATCTGTTCCATTTGCAGTAGTATTTTCTGAAGAAGGGAAGAGAAGAGAAGAGACATGGCAGCACTGCCTAGCATCATCTGTTCAAAAAGCCTTGGGGAATTCTGTGTGTGTAGGACACATGCTGAGCAGGTAAGTGCAGGATCCTTGTGGGGCTGAGCAGTCAAAGCCCTGGGCACCTTTGCCCAGCCTCTCAGCTCTCTCTGGCTGAGATGCCTGTGTCACCCGATGTGTCCATGACCCCTTGTGCCCCAATGGCAGCGCTTGAGCACGAGGACCTCACACACACTGCAGTGTCCCCTGCTTTATGGCCACAGCTGTGTCAGCCAAGGCTGTCACTTCCAGCAGTAACCAATTTTTTCTCTCATAGTCCTTATCTCACACCCTGCTCTTGGACTCCTCCTTACCAGCAGTAGGTTTGTACCCTCCCTGTCTTTCTCCTCCAAGTGATTAATGCTGAGTTGTAGGCTCAACACACATTTCTCCCTGCAGCAGCACTGGCTGTCAGAGCAGGCTCTGAGGCATCCCATCCACGAGCACTCCGCCTCTGCACTCTGCACTACTGGAGCATCCTTTAAAACTCCATCTGTACTCTTCCAGAGCACTGGAAGAATGACTGCCTTTGCTAACACACACTGCTGTGTTGTAACATCTTCCTGTGGACATTGACAGCAGGCTATTTCTGTTCCAGGAATGCTTCTTCTGCTACACCATCATCAGCAGTATCAAGAACCTCTTTGGACTACACCTCTATGCATTTCTCATAGTATACATTATTTTTTTCTCTTTCTATTCCTTCCCTGTCATCATTATTTCCGAATAAAGGGAAACCTGCCTTATACCAGCCAATTGTTGAAAATACTTCCTCACACTTTGGTTTCAGCCTTTGTTATTGCTTTTACTCTTCCAAAATATTGTAGTTATTTATTTTTAAGTTTTTCAGTTTTGCTTTATTTAACCTGTGTCATTCTCAACTCTTGAATGAGTTTAGGTTTGAGGGGTTTGTTTGTTTTGTTTTTCCTAGATGTAAGAAGATCAAATAATAAACCAGCCTTGCTGATAGATGTGTGATACTGACAAATGGCCAGTTTGCATCATGTAATCTAACTTTAATCTGAATCAGTTAATTAATATTCTTAACTATTATTAACCATTAATTTACAAGTTAAGAACAAACTTATTTACTCTGAGTGAATGCTGCTGCAATCATAATTTTATCTAAAGCATTAAAAGCATGCAGCTGATAGACTAATGTATTCCATGTCACTATCACGCTCTGCACATCTCAGCAGACATTTGAAAAATAGACCCCACTTTTCTAGAGCTTTACAGGGCTTTGATAATGCAAAGTGAGGAAACCATTAGACTCCTCTAGGTGAAGGGGAACATGAGCAATTGTGCCAGTTCCCTACCAGGCCCCCTGCCTCCACTGGTCATTGAGTTCTATAAACAGCATTATTTGTTCTCCAGTTAGTGTAAATGGGTATTTTTTCCTATAACCGTGATAATACAAATCTCTGCTGGCCACAGGCAATGGATGTTAGAACAGGAACCTGTTAGAGATCTAGTGCTTTTCTCACAGCTGTTAGACCTGGGAGGCTCTGGCTAACCATCGTCCAGGGGTACCCTTTGGACTCAGGAAGAACAGCATCCACGGTGCCAGCAGAGTGCATGAGCTGCAATTGAACCTTGTGGAAGGGCTTGACAAAGGTAACCTGAGCAAAGGTGGCTAATTTATGGCTCTGTGTGCCTAGGTCTAACCTTCTGTGTAAGGAAACAGGATGTGTTAATGGGCTTGGGCATTACCACTGTGATAAAGAAATGGATGTAACCACCAAGGTTACACAATAGCAGAGACATCTGGCTGCTGAGCAGGGCAGGGCCTTTGCCAGTACTATTCTAATGGACACATCCTGCAAAGCCTTTATAATGTTTGCTTAGAATGAAGAAGGTTTCTGGGAAGATGTATCCTGATGCGTAGTCTGATCAAGTGAAAAATGGGTATTGCTTTCAGTACGTCTCGGCACAAGATTTTTCACATCTTGCTGTTACCTACAAGCCTCCCACCAGAAAACCAACCAAGAGACAATCTTGAAGACTTCTATGCTTATGATTTACAGCTGAAAATTGGTCTGTAGCACACTGTGGATGTTGCTGGAGATGTATCTGTTCATTCACAGTAGTCAACAGAGACCCACAACTGTCTGCCACCACTCGCAAGCTTAACAGGTCTTAATTCGGCTGATATCTCTGCAATTTTATCTTTGTATTAGCTAGGAGTTCCTGTCCTCTCACAGCTTCAAGTTGCTACAATACTCTTCATAGAGATGCTTTACTTTTGCTAATGTCTTCACCCCCCTCATACCTCTCACTGAGCATCAGGAAAAGGCAAGTTTGGCTGTAGGCTCTGGCCCACAACTACCAACTTTGGCACAATGCCAGAAAATGTGCTAAGTGGCTTAAGGAATGTCACCTTTAGTTTGAACAGACTGTGGTGCAACCCTCTTGAAAGCTGGTGGTGATGTTTCCATTAATTGATTTCAACAGGAAGGAGTAAAATCTGTGTGAGCCAGCTCAGGAGGAGCTGCTTTCCAGACTGGTTGGTTAAGGAGCCTCTGGCCAAAAGGGTACTGGGGTGGAACAGTTGCACCTTTTGTTTTGACTGTAACAGAGCTTGAATTACCTAGGTTTAGTATGAAAGTCCTGAAAACTGTTCTTGGAACAGGCTGAATTAGGTTAATCATAAGCACCAGTGATTTTCCAATGTTCTGCAAACAAGGAAAGCCTTTGGCTTGCAGTGAAATCTTTCATCATTAATTAATCAAAATCTAGACATGCTGAATTGTGTATCACAACTGGCTTCTCAACAGCTGCTGAAAGTACTAGAAAATCCATTCACTGCCACACAATAGCTGCCTTGATAAATCACAAAACAGAAGATAGTGGTTCTTACCTTTCAAAAGGCTCAACACCAGGGCGAGCCACACAGCGAGGAACACAGAGCGTCTCATTGCCACTTCTGTTGCTGCTGCCACTTGCTGCTAAGCCTAAGAAAAAGTGCCTTTCTCTTCTGGCGTCAGCTCATTTAAGGTCCCAGGCACAAGTAGAGAGCTCAGCCCTGAGCTGACGTCATGGTGGCAAGTGGCAAATGATAAATTCAAGCGGTGTTTTTCTTCCTCCTCAGGCTGGGGAGAGATTTCTGGACCTGCAGCGTTCTTCCCTTAAGTCATAAATACCTGAAATCTATTGACACAAGGAAGTTACTGCTAAATAAGCTGACATGGGAACTGACAGTGCACCAGCTATCCCCTGCCAGCTTTCCATACCAACACCTTCTGCGCAAATTAAATGAAGGGTGCAGTATAATCAGTTCTTAAGGTGGAAGAGGTCACCCTATCCCAACGGGCATGCTAATTATGCATTTGGAAAAGAGTACCTGGGAGCCACATGCTCAGTTCCTTTGCAATAAATTACCAGTACAGACAAGCTTCGTTCTTCAAACTCTAATTATTTTTTTTCTTATAAGCAAAATCTTATTCTAAAGCACCTCTTACTGCTTAACAGGTTAAAAAGAAACAGAAAATACCTGCACCTTTGATATCAAAGAAATGGGACTGACGTTGGCCCTTCTGGCAGTGATCGTGGCTGTTTTGTTTGCTGCCCTCTTATGTGTGTTGCAGGCTCCCTGAAGTGGTGGGTGAAGAGAAGGAGGAGCAGGCAGGACAGCTAGCTGGTGTTTTTGTCTTTATCTCAGCGGCAGCCTCCCTTTCTGGAGAGGAAGTGTACTCCTGCCAGGGAGACATTTGTAACCAGGGATGGCCAGGCTGGAGCACAAAGCCTACAGCAAATCTAGAAATGACAAAAAGCCCAGAAATCTGTGAAGCAGGTAACTGCTGTGATTGGGGGAAAATAGGTTGGAGACTGAGACTTTTTAACATTGTATTCCAGGAAGCTTCTGAAATGGCCAGCAGGAGACCAAGATGGGAAAAAAGGTCTCTGTGGGCAGGATGTGGTTATCCCAAAGTCTCTTACTTCTAGCTGCCTCCCCTGCCCAAGTTCTCCAGTGTTTGTTCTGCTTTGCACTCCAGTAAAATGCACTGCTTGAGATCAGCTGGGCCAGATCAGTGATTTCCAGTTCCTCCTTCTCAGGCAAAGGTGTAATTTCTCTCATTTTGAAGGTCTGAGTGGCTCTGTATCCTGCCACAACTGCTGGTAAAGTCTTTCTCTGAAGTAAACACAGGTTATGCCATCATTATCAGACAAAAGAAGGAAGAGCAACCCATCAGTGTATCCCCTGCAATGCCACTTCTAATGGTATGGAGCTGGTCTCCTCTGGCAGACCCCACTGCCAGCAACACAGGCAGGTTATAAACACTACTGAACACCAAGTAACAGCTCAGTGTGGTAAATGCTCTCCCTTAATCTGCTTTTGTTTGATCTTCTGTTTTAAGAACAAGAAATGCAGTCTTGGGTAATCTCCTATATTGAGAGGGTGTATCTCCTTGAATGAAGGAGGCTGAGAGAGACCAGAAGTATTACTCAAGTCATTCCTGAGCTTAGGGTTGTCTTAAACTTTTAACTTGCACTGAACCAGGAAACACTGCTGGCCTTGGAGGAATGAGTGGCCTTGTACCTCTGCAAACCTGCTCAGGATGTTGAGTCTGAAATGTGGGGGGTTTTGCCTGTGCCTTCCTTTGTATCTCTGTCCCTGAAGTCCCTCCAGTGTACCCTGCTCCCCACCCTACCCCTAGTCCCCACAGTGACCCCCTGGCAGCCCCCCTCTCTCCCTCTGTCTGCTCCTTGAGGCCATGCTGCATTCAGCTCCTGCCCTTGCTGCTGGTCCCTCCCATGCCCATTGCCCATCACAGATCTCTCAGTTCCTCCAGGCCTCTACTTAAAACTGCTTTTCCAGCAAGCTGACAATAAGAGAAGGAAATTCTTGGGAAATGTTTGGCCCCAGTGCCCTGTTCCTACCTGCCTGGCCAGTGTTCAGCCTCCACCTCAGGCCACCACCCCGCTCCCAGCTTCAGGAGACATCGAAAAACTAATCCAAAGTCTTGTTAGAATAACATATTTCAGTGCTGTGAGCCCCAGACCCCAGCAGGTGCTTCAGGTGGGAATGGGCGTGCAGAGGAGGGCAAACCTGGCTGTTGGAGAGGGGCACAGCTGTATGTCACCCATCCTCTGGCAATGTCCATCTCCCAGACTTACACTCGTCAGTCTTCATGATGCACTCCGACCTTCCAGTGCTGCCTCAAGGTGCAGCTAGATTAACCCAGGTCTTAAAATCTCCCTGTTGGCTGTGAAGCAAATGCGTGGGACCAAAAGAACTTCTCAGGGCACTACTGAAAACGAGGGCCAGGTCTTCAGCAGGTGTAAATGGTGCAGCTTTTCTGCCTACACTAGAGACTACTGGTTGAGAGTGCCGTCCTGCACATTAGAACTGTTCTCTACAGTGAATGCACATCAGGAGCTGATGTATTACCTATATTTTTAAACTTTACTTCCATTCCTACCTGGTTGTTTATATTAATTACGATCACAGTTTTGGCAGTGTGAGTCATTTGCATGCAGAAGGCCCCAGTTCCTCCAGGAAATAATGCCCTGAACAGACATACATCCTCACAGACTAGAAGTTTTCATCTCTGCTTGCCCTTCCCTGTCCATTTTGTGACACACCAGTGGTCACAACAGGCTCTCTCCAGGAAGGAGGGTGACAGGCTCTATGTGCCCCATTGCCTGGGGATTTGTGGGGGAATTAATTATAGAGATATGGTGGTTTAGGAGAATAGACACAGAGAATTAACGAAATAGGAGAACAGTGAAATAGCTGCTCTGCTGCACTTACTAATTAAGTCATTAAACACACATTTAGACAATAAAAAGTTGACTGTTAGTCCAGACAGACTCACACAAGCCACAGCAATTGTGATGTCCTGCAAGGAACTACAGAGAAAACTTCTTTTACAGAAATAACTCAGTAACTTTCCAGAGGCTGTAAAATCAAACTGTTGTGTGTCAAAACTCAGATATGACAATCAATAACACTGAACAATTATTATGGAATAAAAATATGCTATGTTTAGTAACAGTAGCTGCTCTGTTGTCAATACTTTTTTATGGCAGGAAAAAGAAATACCAAAAGTAAAGGGTCTTACCTATCTATTAGAAAGTGCATGTAATCAAGAGGCAATCATGCTGTCAGAAGACATAAAGTAGGAAAAATTGTCTTTTACAGCTCTTTATGTGCATCAGCTCCATACTTTTTTCCTGCACATTTTTCAATCCTTTTCCTTACTAGATCTCTATACATTTTGCTCTTTCATGTAAATTTGGTTCCTCCACTATATATGACATATATAAGTGGAAATATATGTTTTAATTAGCTATAAGTTAAAAAAAAGCTTCAGAAGTCTAAATCAAAGCTTTAGCTATGGATACAGATTCACATATAATCAGGGGAAGCAGCTCTTTAGCTTCTTTTCAGGTGGTTCCCAAGAGTTTGAGGGCACACACTATGGATGCATTCAGTGGCCTCAGAGGCACTGGCATGCAAATCTGAAGTGGGCAGGGCTGTTAAATCACGTGTTTGTCCAAAACCCCAAAGATCTTTTACTTAGTCCCATGGGAATGTTGTGACCCATGGTTTTACACTGCCAATTTCCTAAAAGATACCAACATCATACAGAAAGTAGAGTAACATGAAACAGTTGTGGTGAGCAATCTCTTACCGTGGGGCAAGGTGCTGTGGATGCTGTGGATGTGTGGATGTTGTGGATGTGTGTCTCTTTTCATGGCTACTGGGGGAGCCAGATGGTGTGTTCAAACTGACCACCCAACTTTTCATAGAACAGATGGATCCCACCTTAGTCCCATCTGATTGCTGTCACAGTTGTATTGCTCTGGAGCAGCACAGGAAAAAATTGCCCCAAATGAATCTACCTGCCATTGCTCCAGATGGTCTTCAAAATCAGGCCTCTTCTCAGCAGCCTGAGCTGGACTTGGTGTCCATCTGGATTCGAGGTGCCCTCCTTCTTCCTCTGAGGGACACTCAGCTGGGTATTCTTCACTGTCCCTGGTGGCTTTTACTGGGACAGGATGATCTCATGGTGCTCAGGTCCAGTCCTTTGCCCTTGCAAACAGCCCTGCTGCACCCGCCTCTCCTGAGGTTTTCCTCCCCTCCAACATGCACTCACACACTTAAACACACAACTTTACCAGTTCCAGCAAATATTAAACTGAGGAAAAACTAAAATTTGGCTGAGTTGCTTGGTGCCACCAAGAGAAATGTATCAGAACACAACTTGTATTTCAGCTGAGCAGAATTTGGCACAACTAACAGAACATTTCCTCTTTGCTATTCAATTTAGTTATTTGATCAGGAAGCACCATCAGAAGAACAAAAGCAATTTCTTTTCCATGCAATTTCTTATTTTCTGGATTAGATACATAATAATAATTAAAACCACCTAAAAATTGCATATGTTTCCCTTTACAGGCAAAGCTAAAAACAATAAAAAAGCAGGGACATAGTAATATTCATTGTTTTATTGTATCCTTTTATGATACTGACTAGAACGCCAGATTTAATAATATTGGATGCAGGTATAAAAATAATCCAATCCTTAAAAATTATATTTTGCTACTACAGTACTGTATAATTAGTGGAGGCTGAAAATATGGTACAACTTTAAATAATACTGGTTTGGAAAACATCCTCAGAACCCCAGAGACTTGGAAGCAAACATTCAGAGATAGAGGGAAGGAAATGGAGCAATGTCAAGAACATAAAGCAGGTTTACATTCAGGTTGTGAAGAAGCACAAACAAACGCTGAAAATTTATCTTTTGAAAGAGAGGTCAGAAAAGGTGAGCTTTACTACTGCAATTTTAAAAGCTGCTCAAATAAATCATTATGATCTTACATACCAAGTTTCACCTTCCACAAGGAGAAAGTCCTGTAGAATTTAATAGGTTTAAAGCAAATTACTGAGTTTAACAGAATTTCCTTTAAAAAAGGAAGGTAGTAAGTATTTGTCCTGTTGAGTTTTTTTTTTTCTCTTTAAAGTAAACTCATTCTAGCCGATTTCATTGAAGACTTTTTATGTCCAGCGAATTCTATAGCCATATTCAAGAGAAGTGATCAGTGTTTACTGTATTCCACAGGACTTTTCCACACAGGATTTTGCAGACCTGGGGGCTGCCTGCTGCCATCATTTACCCAAGTAGGACTCTCATCTCTTCTAGCATTTCATTGAAATAGAGACTGAGCGATTTAGCATTTAAATACCACTTTGGAGGAACATCAGGTACCCTTTCTAGGTGTTCCCTCAACAAGGATATTATGCAACACAGACTAGACACAGAAGAGGTGTCATCCCACACATGACCTCACAGTACTGAAGCCACACTTCTGCAAAATAAGTAAGAATTTATTCTTTTTTTAAAATTTTGGTACTTCTTACTCCTTTGTGAATTTCTCTCCTGCTTTTCAATTTCAGCAGCTCAAGGGAATGAATAATTAAATGTACATTGAAAAGGTCCCAAACTCTTACAAGCATATAGGACATACCCCTTCTGAAACTAGATCTTGCTAAATTTCTAAAGGGACAGGTAAGAGTGATCTGCAGAGCAGTTGATATGTGTGACAGCAGGAAGCATGTCTACATCCCTAGATATTACATGATAGGAAACAGGCTGGCTGACCAGTAAAACATCTACACAAAATTCACATTCATTCTCTTCCCAGGAAGCTGTTTCAGATCTTGAAGCTGTTTTGTTCATTTTCACATAACACAGGTCCTGCTACAGTAATAAGTATGCTTTAAAAAAAATGGGTACAACATGGAAAGGCAGGAACAGTATCACAGAAACAGTCACACAGAGCCATGGGAAAGCATGTACTACACACAGGTGACCCTGGTGGTGGAGTAATTCAGGCCTAAAAAAAACTTCTTTACAGTCCATGGGAGAGTTACCCCAGTCACTGTAATGGATGCTGGATTACATCCTTTGTGTGTAAAGAGGAAAAAACATTAGTCAGCGTAGGAAGAGCATTTAACTAAAATGCATCCGTTCTTGTTAGTTTAAGGAAGAAAGCTAAAGATTACTACAAGGGAATGAAAATTCCAGCTGGGTTTGGAATGGATATGGCCATCGACTGTCATCAGACACAAGTCCCGGGAAAGCAACTTGGCCTATCCGCAGCAGTGTCCAAACCCACTCTGTGCTCACTCAGGTCCCAGCAAACAACCTGCACAAGTACTGGCACAAACAATTTCACAATCATAAATACCTCTCTCTAACTGCAATTTATTGCTATTTTTAAAGCCTTTTACTACCCTGCAGCGTGGAGCCAGATAACTTTCATAAGGCTGGTCATGAGTGGTAACTCAGTACATGACTGTGCCAGTGGGTCTTATGGGAAATGCCACAAGAGCGATGAGATTCATTGCTTCTATAAAACCTAATGCTTCCAGTGTGGGGGCAAAAGGCATCAACCTGGCCTGCTTTTTCCACTTATAGCCCAATTCAGTGCTGTGAGGTTTCAACAGTATGAAAAAACTACCCTGATTTTCCCAGTGCACCTGGAAGGACTGGCCAGGGCAAGCAGCAGGACACAGAAGACTGTATGTTCAAGATGCCTTTTGAAAGATTCCTCAAATCTGTGTTTTGCTGATCAGTTCACTGGAACTGCCTCTCCTATGCTGACTGTCAGGGGTATTTTTGTGGGTAAGGCGTTTTGTCAGTATAATTGGCAGAGCACCATAGCTGCAAACACATGCCTCTCACAATGTTTCCTATCAAGCAACAGAATTAGCATTTTTTTCCAAATTTAATTAAAAATACACCTGCACAACTGCCCATGGGTCCTTGCTAACTGCTCCCCTCACTCTCCACAGCAGCCAGCAGCAATAGCAGATTTATGAGCAGTGTTGGTGTAGTTTTTCTTCCTTTCCCCACATCTGGCTGAACCACTTGCATTCTCCATACCAAAAACATGCCACTTCCCTCTTGTCCTCTTGGATAGTGGAGAGTGATTCCCCTTGGCAAAAACATCCAGTGTGCTCAAAATTTTCAATTTGGGGTAGCTAGAAGTAATCTAAAAGAGAGATGAGAAATAAGCTGCATGTATTTAGACGTCCTACAGGGAGTTAGGTTGTGAACAGAGAAGCATCTGATTTTGAAAGTGGGCTTGAGGGCACATAGAGACCCTTCTTACACCCAAGAGGAGTAACAAGCCCCACTCCACTGCCAAAGGGTGCTCTGTTTATGGCAGAGACAGAGAGGATCCTGGTGCCAGTTTTACACAGAGACAACCTGCACTGAAACAGGCCACATCCCTGCTGGGGCTGGGCGAGTCTGTACTGCTGGGGTGAGGCAGTGAACACTGCAGTAAAATAACCATCATAAACTGTGACACACCACAGTGCACTGCACCCACCCATTGTATCCCAGTGGAGCTGGGAGCGGGTGGTGCCTGGCTGAAGATAAAAGCACTGCAGCACAGGTTGCAGCTGGGCTGGTGGAGACCCAGGGGCTGAATCACCCCAGGCTGCCTCTGTCACCTTCCCAAAAGCTTCCTGGAACACTGGGGGGGAAAGCCCCTGCACTCATCTGGGTGCTGACTCCTCCTGCCTAAACCCCTCCCTTGCCTGCTGGGCAGGGCCTCCTAAGACACCCAGAGAAGGTGTGGCAGGTCAGGAGAGACCCTTTTTCTTCTCCTCCTGAGGACTGTGCTTTGGCTCTGAGACTCCTTTCTTACCCAAGCTAAACAGAAGATCAGGCTGTGATGGATAAACCCTTGTAAGAAATGCCCCAATGTTTACCTCCAATGGCCGAGAGAAAATTTCAGTGCAATACCACTCTGTTTCAGAAAATTCTAAGTTTTGCAGTCCTCACTCAGAAAATCCTGCTGGATTTACTGAGACTCTTTCTCTCCAGATACAATTCAGTAAGAATTTGAAGACCATTAAGATATTAAAATTATTACTTGCAAACTTCTGTGTGCCCTCATTAGCAACAGCCCAATCTCAGTTCCACTCAAATCCCTTGCCATTTACAATGTGCTGGGAGATACTGACCAGAGGTTTTGTTCATATATCCTTTGTGCAGAAGGACTGATCTGCAATTGTGAGTTGGTGTGTCATACTTTGTCCTTTGTACTCGACACACAGAAGTTCATCTCCTAGTCTTTGAACTAACCAAGCAATCAAATATTTTTGCCTATAAGCATAGGCCTAAATGCTTCCGCATCTGAGGAAATGCTGGCACATTGTTAAATCATGGGATTCTCATCATTGCTGGAACACCTCCTTATCACAAGCTGCTTTACTAAAAAAGGATGAAGTCCAGTGCTTGTCTATAGGCTTTGGATTTAGATTTAGCATGAATTGCATCTCCCTCTTTCCTTTTGTAACAAAAACATAACTCTGCTCCATACCAGGGGAAAGGCATTTCTTTCTGTCCTGGATGAAAACTCTGATCAGCGTGTCAGGGAACAGCTAATTCTTGTGCTTTACCTGTTATAATATTTTGGACACTGTAAGTAGAGCTTTCCTTAAATACAGTTCCTTGGGCAGCTGTACTTCCCATAAGCACCCATTCCTTTCCCCAACAGCTGAGATCAGCTGTGTACTGCCAGCTGCAAGGCTGATTATGGATCAGACAGGCATGAAGTTGCATGCATTGTCACCAAAAGTTCATGTAAGTGCAAAGGATACTGCCCCCGGTGTCCATAAAGCTGTTTTTCTGCAAACTCACACTGCTGCTTCTATATAGAAGACAAGAGCTGAGGCATAAAAAAGACAATCTGTTTGTGTGCTATGGCTGGTGCACCAAACTGTGCCTCCTCAAGCACATCCGTGGCACCTTTCCTGTCTTGGAGTTTTGAGAAAACAGAAGCAACTGTGAGCAGGGACCAGAAACTCTAAGCCAACACAGCTTATAATTGCCTGTTGCTATCTCCCTTCCCTCTGGACACCCGTTACTGACCTTTGATAGCAAACACAACAACCTTTGAAGTGCTGGGAAAGGATCTGGGAACTCAAACCATCTGTAGGATGCAAGTACCTGCTCCCTGATGGAGAGCTCCTCATC
Organism: Promerops cafer; assembly: GCA_013398275.1. Lineage (NCBI taxonomy): Eukaryota > Metazoa > Chordata > Aves > Passeriformes > Nectariniidae > Promerops > Promerops cafer. Next base: position 99,927 of record VZSE01007389.1, read on the forward strand.
ACCCCAGGTTTGCCTCCAGTGAGCAGCCACACAACACATGAGCATCTGAACTGGGGTTAGGCACTTTGGGGGATGCACCCCGTGATCCTCAGTGCTTCAGTGAGCTGAGCTACTTACTTGTAGGCAGTGTGTCTTTTAAAGCATGGTGGAGGAGGAGGGAACATCACCTTATGTCCACACTACAGATATGGTGGGTTAGTGACTAAGGAACTGTGCTATTTGGCACCCTCGTACAAGCAGCCACCTTGAATTAAAAGCATATTCACATTCAAGAGGAGAAACTGCATCTGGACCTTGTATCTAATGGATGACTTATATTAACAGTGCAGTAAAGATAAGTGGTAAATATACTTCATTATATTTAATTATATTTCCTGGATGTGAGTTGGGAAATCCAGGAAATCCCAAGCACAAATGCAGGCTGTTGGAGAATAGAAACTGGCCCTGAGGACTTGGGGTGTTGGTTGGTGAGAAGCTTAGCAGGACCCAGCAATGTGCTCTCACAGCCCAGAAAGCCAATTGTGTCCTGGGCAGCCCCAGAACCAGTGTGGGGAGGGGATTCTCTCCCTCTGCTCTGCCCTCCTGAGACCCCACCTGCAGTGCTGTGTTCAGTGGTCCCATAAGAAGAAATGAGGCCAGAGGAGGCAACAAAGATGGTCAGAGGCTGGAGCACCTCTTCTATGAATACAGTCTGAGAAAGTTGGGGCTGTTCAGCCTGGAGAAGATAGTCTCCAGGAAGACCTCAGAGCACCTTCCAGTAACTAAAGGAGGCCTACAAGAAAGCTGGAGAGGGACTTTTTACAAGGGCATGTAGGGATAGGGCAAGGGGAAATGATTTTAAAGCAAAGAAGGTAGATTCAAATTAGTTACAAGAAAGAAATTCTTCATTAGGAGAGTGGTGAGGCACTGAAACAGGTTGCCCAGAGAAGTTAGCCAATCCCTGCAAGTGTTCAAAGCCAGGTTGGATGGGGCTTTGAGCAACCTGGTCTAGTGGAAGGTGTCCCTGCTTATGGCAGAGGAGTTGGAAAAAAATTATCTGTAAGATCCCTTCCAACCCAACCCATTTCAGAGTTCTGTGATTAGTAAGATCTCTTTCAACACTCACTTCAGGTCAGAATACAGTCCATGAGTTTCAATCTGATCTTTGGTGAGAAATGCAATAACTCACATTCTTCAGCTTCTGCTAATATGAATGAACACACCTGGGTGAGGAAACTTGCCTGGTCTGAATCACTCGAAACTAGGATGGAAGAAAGAAAAACACTTCAACATAAGTGATCTTTGCTATGCTAGGATTGCAAGCATCATGTTTTTCTCTTCCTTAAATGCAACTGACTGCAGTAAGCCCTCTTTTCCAATGCACTGAAAGCCTCCACAGCTCCTACAACTTAAAGGTGGACTGTGGAGGTTTGAAAACATATTCCACCTTCAGTGCCCAGAATTCAGGTTCCTCTACCCAGCCAAGGCTACAGCACTATTACTCCTTCACAGATTCCTCATAAAAAGCATTCTGAATTCACAGCTCATCTTCTTCTTCCCTGTGAGTAATTATTTAATATTGTATTGCTGTGTCTACAGGCATTTAAATCCTTGCAGGGAAACAGAGCCCCAAAGGATCCCCTATGGAAGCACCATGATGGCGTGTAGTGGCATCACTTCTGAACAATACTGGTTGACAAAACAACAACATTCCCTATATACAGAAGGTTTACAAAGCAGCACAGAGGAACAACTGTGCCTTTTTTCCATTAAAATTGCAATGGTGTGACTAACCTTCCTGCACTCCGTGGAGACAATCAATCCATTAATTCAGCCAATATTGCCAGACACTGGGCCTTGGCAAGGACCCAGAAATCTGGAGAACTTTTAGCAGTAAGAAGGTGAGGGCCAGAAGACAAGCCAGCTTCCCTGTCATCCACGAAGCCGACAGCAAGGCAGTGGTCTAAAAGGGAGTGGACAAACTTGCCTGACAAAAGGCAGTTGCACAGTGAATCTTTGCATGAAGTCTGGCTAGGAAGACAAGCACAGTCAACAGTGAACGAGATCTGTAAACAAGACACTCCCTAGTGGTATTCAATGCAGAGTGCTGGGCACAGTTCATCTGCCTGTACTGATCCATGCTTGCCCGTGCAGCGCGGAGAGTGAAGAACGAATAAGGAGTACATGTGTTAGCTTCCCACTGCGTCTTCTTGAGCCATTCCCTCCTCTTCCTCCTCCTCTCTGATGCTCAGCAACTGTGACCGTCCCTCAGGGCAGCGATGCTCAGCATGAAGTTCAAAGTCCTTCCTATTAAATGGGAAGAGTAAGACTGATGTGGCCTGAACTACCCAGGAGACAGATTGTACCTGGGGATTAAGGGCCACACAACTGTGTCAATCTTCCACTCCCTCTCCACTCTTTGCTAAAAATAGTCTCTTCTTCTGGTTTCATCACTAATGAAGGACGGATTGTATTGTCCAGGGTAGATGCATGAATGTCGAGATCCAGGCAAACCAGTGTAGGGAGGATAAAGTCCATTTCTTTCCAGTTCAGGATTTCTCAGTCCAGTTGGCTGTATTAGCAAAAATAAATAAATAAAAAGGGTCTTATTCTCACACTCAAATCCTGCTTCAGGCATAGCCTTACCACATTTCTTTGCTGTTGGTTCAGTAGCTAGAGGGAACAGTGGGATCTCTAATGATCTCTATAATCTAGAATGATTTTTGCTGTATTGCCTGAAGGGATTATTATGATGAAATCTAATTCAACATCTGGCCAATGAACAGACTTGAAATTTACCTGACTCTGCCAAGTGCGGTCTAAGTATACAGTTAATTTTTAATTTAAAAAAAAATTTAAAAATATCTACTGCTGAGCTCAGGTATTGAAACAACTCTCATTAAAATGATATCATCCCAGAGCCATCCTTAAAGGAGACAATTCTAGAAAATCAAAAGTAGTTTCCTGCTTTGAGTATACCTGGGCACTTCTCTCCCCATTTACCATAGGTACCTCCTCTCCCAACACAGGCCATTGAATTATATATCAAATACTAAATGGTCTGACCTTCCTTTCTCTTCCCTTCTTGTAACTAAGTAAATTTCCTGGGGACACTTGGGGGTGGAACGTTGATCTAAGATCATTGGTCTAAGATCAAGATTGTACAATTCCTTTCACCCAGTGAATAATATGAAGCCTCTTGGTTTAATCTGTTACAGAGCAGATCCATGCAAAACTCTCATCACCTACTGCTTGCTAAAAAGTTTCCCTTTCTAGTTCCCAGCATAATGAGAGTCTTTAAAAAAAATTAGGAAATGCATTTTCATTTTCAAATATCTCATTCTCAGTGGAAGGATGAAGGAGAATTGTTTGACTCCATGCTGTGCAACCCAGTAAATTTGCTCACTGAAAAACTTAAAATATAAGCCAGGAAAATAGTAATGCTCTCTGTTCTCTGCTCTGGAAAGCAAGGAGACCAGAATGTGTGATTTGGATGAAGTCCTGCGACTTTCACTCTCATGAGTAACCCACACACACCTTAAGTACATGTTGCTGAAAATGAGTGATAGATGATACAGCAGCACCACAGCTCTGGATACAGCCATTAGCAGATGGCACCAACCATGACATAACATCTTGTGCTTGTGTCTTTCTGTGCCCTACTCAGCCTATTACTCCTTATTCGCTCAGAGCTGAAGGGATGCTCCTTATGTACCCTGGAGAGGGAAGGAGTGGAGGAAAAGAGGGGTCCTCAGCGATCATCATCTTCCTGTTTTGGGGCAAGGTTCCACAGACACAGGTTTCAACCTCCCACTCACTTCATCAGTGAGGGTGGACAGGAGAAAACTGCTAACAGGGAACCCTAGCAGTTTATCCAAAACCTTTAACTGTCCTTCTCTACTCTAGGATTGGGATTTTGGGGCATTTTTTACCAAAATATTTCTAGACATTTCCTAAGTATTCTTCCTAATGACATCTCCTTGTGATATTCACCACAGGTATTAGCTAGAGCCCATAGGACTCCTGCTGCCTTGCTATCTAAGGAAGACATTTGCTTTCCCCTTTTATCTTGCAGGAAAGGGATCTGCACTTCCAAAAATAAAGGGATATCTCTTTCCTGTGTGAGGCACGAAGGGTTAAAAGTTAAGCTATGGATAGATACCGAATAATACACATCTGTCATCTGCAACAGGTTCTTGGTGCTTCCATTCTCCTGCATCTCGATGGTCTCTCTGCCCCACTCCTGTGCCCGGGGATTCTTCGGATATTCAGCATAAGGTGACATCTGGAAATCCCCACTCTTGAAAATCAGTTTACTTATGTCATTTTTATTCTTCCTGTTTATAAAAGAATGAGGGAAAGTGAAAACTTACAACTTATCCTGATATCTTGTATACACTCCTGACATGATCTCAGGAGAGATCATTACTTGATATTACGAATCTTGACTGGGAACTTAGATCACCTCAGAAGGACTATAGTCCAATCGTCTGCTCTGAAGCCAAGTTAGATATGAAATCAGATCATGCAACTCAGGGCATCTGGTGGGATTTGAAATCTCCAAAGTTACATGGCAACCTCCCTGAGAAACCTGTTCCACCACCTTACTGTTCCCTTGGTGAACGAATTTTTCCCTGCATTCAGTTTGAATACCTCCTGTTCCAGCTTGTTCCAGCTATGCCCCCTACCTCTTAAAAACATGTGTGTTCATCTAAGTCAATGAAAAAATCATGGAAATTGAGGAAGAAAAACATATAGGAGCCCCCATGGTATTAACTATAGCACTTGTAGGCACTATGTTAATTCCTAAGAAGGAAGACCTGCAAGGAGCTGGCCTAAGTGACACCAAATGTCCTTCCAGGACTGTAATGGTATATGAGTGGACTTCTGGTGACACTTCCAGTTCAAAGCAGAGTATCCTCCAGGAAGTCACATAAGCTGCCCAAAGGCCAGGACTCATGTGGACATCAGTCCATCCCTGTGGAGATCTGCACTCTGGACCACCTCATCTCCTGGCTGGGGTTTGCTGGCATCCCCCTGGCTCAAAATATGGGGTAACAGAGGCACAGCCAAACTACTGCCACACCTATATTACTGACAGCTGCCAACTTTATCAGAGAGCTTTGAAATCCTAGATTTGGGGACTGGAATGGTGGGGAGAGGGTGTTACTGCAAGGCATCCCTTTTCAGATACATAAATCACAAAACAGAGCTTCCTAGGGAAGCATATCTTGTCCAAAGCCACCTGCTGGTATGGGAACAGGGTGTGTATATGTGTGTGTGTGTGTGTGTGTGTGTGTGTGTGTGTGTGTGAGAGGGAGTGACACACAGAGTGAGAGCACATGCAGGACTTGTCCATAAAAGTAAATGAAAATAGCCTTAAATACACTCGAACACCACTTGAGCAATGGCAAGTAACCTCTTCTGTTGCCTAAACTGCTCCTTTCTACTTAGCCTGCACTTTTCGAGTCTGCTTCCTGGCTTCAGAGCCTTACAGCTCTGCGTGGGAAGGACTCCCCTGCCTCTCCACCCTTAGAGGACATGAATTCCAGGTGTACCTTTAAGAGACACCCAGTCCATTGTTTAGCCTGGGAAAAAAAAAAAAAATCTCCAAATGAAAGCACAGTGTGATACTTCAGTATCTCAGATTAACCCACTTGCTTATCTTATGTTTTCACCTATGTTTTGGTCCTTAGCTATCCTATGTTTTAGTCCTTAAGAGTTCACACGTGGAGCTCTGGGTGTGGTGCAATCACAGGGAGGACACCCAGGCTGAGCCGGGGCTGGCCGTGTACCTACCGGCAGCAGGTGACAATCAGTGCTACGCCCATGATCAGCAGCAGTCCCCCTCCTGCAGCTGCAATCACCACCGTGATGAGCTGATAGGCTACAGATGGGAGAGACAGAGGCTGAGAAACGGCAGCATGGTTTTAAACCCCAGTGTAACAAACCCACAGTCCCCATGCAAAGGGATTAGCTGTTTATTTCCCCCCTCCTCCCACCGCCCCATGAGCAATACAGCCTTAAGTTTTCAAGTGAAATAGAAACATGTTCTTGCTTCCCTAAGGAATAGATTCCCCTCACTGATAGATCAGAGTAACTCAAATGGATTCGCCTTCAAATATCTTGCCTCAAGAGTGCCCACTATATGTGCTCTTCTGACAGACTGTACAGGGAAAGGAGATTGCCTTTCCTTCGGAGATGACATTGTCAACTTCGTCAAAGAAGGTCCACAAAATTACTTTCAACAGAAAATGAGGAAACAAAAAGCACTGAAAAAAGTAGTGTGTACCTACTGCATTTTAGACACAGTCACTTGCAATTACTTGTTTCAAATCTCCTATTTCTGACACTGTAGAAAATAGAAGAAATGAAATTTGGTACTCACGGTTTCCACAGTTGAATCCACCCAAGCCAAAGGGGCAGCTGGGAACAGAGAACAACAGGGAGTTTCAGCAGCTCAGTTGTGCCAACAGCTCACCAGAGCAGGGATGAGGAGGGCAGAAGGGTAGGAGGAGGGCAGAACAGTCACAATACCTCACACAGGTCTCGTTTTCCAGCTTATATCCATCTTCACAGGCTAAAACCAGAGAGAAGGGCTGTGAGCACCGCGCAGTGGAGCCGGGAGGGATTTCCCCGCGCAGCCTCACACCTCCACCCCCCGGGGCCGGCTGCACAGCAGGAATGAGAAGCACTTTGATGGGTGCTGGACATCCTCTGGTCTGGGGAAAACTTCGTGCACTTAAATTCACCTCCCACTGGCTTTGATGGAACCATGTCAGGGCTTCCAAGCAGAGCCAGATTGGAGCCTGGCACAGGGAGGGCTGCTGGCAGTGTAATTCCCAGCAGAGCTTCTTCTTGCCCAAATGAAAACTCACTGCACACTTGCACTGCTTCACACAAAATAGCAATGTAAAAAACCTGCAAGTGCCTCCAGTTTTCATTTTGAAAGCCCGTTTAAACTATGCTACTTTAGCATTGGTGCATGTTATTAATTAGTTTTAAATGTTAGTACTGCAACAAGACATTATGCAAACATAGGGTAACCCAAAGTGACATGCTAATGTTTTTTTTCTCATGTCACCTTTTTTTCTGGTCTTTCAAATTTGCAGCTAAATCAAATTTAGACATATCATATTTTACTATACAATAGAAATTGAATTTATTAGGTCTAAATAATCCAGAAAACTGCTATGTGCAAAATGTTGGTGAAAAACTGGAACCCTCACTTCAAAATAAATAATAAATAATAATAAAAAATAAATAATAATAAAAAATAAATAATTTCCATGCTTATGGACAGTTATCCTAAATTATCTGAGGAAATTGTACTACCCTTCTGATGAACAGCAGAGGGGATAATTCATTGGACACACAACTACAAGGTTCAAATTACTGATAAGATCACTTCTTTTCTCAGCAATAGTCCCACCAGAGCTCTGGCAGATCTGCTGCCTTTCACAGAGGCAGTGGAGGTGGTCACTCAAAGGCCTGGGCAGGAGTGACACAGACAGAGGCACTTTGGGCAGAGGGACAAGCCAGGGCTAGCACAGGCAGCAGCCCTTGGGGGTCTGCAAGACATCACCCAAGGGTCTGGAAAACCCCTGTAGCACATTCCACAGGGAATTGTTCAATGAAAACAAAAATGCTCATGGATTTCCCCCCCCCCCAAACACTATTTGCTTAAAACTGTCAGAGAATTTCCCAAAATTTAATTCCAGTTTCAAATCAAACAGTTGGACTGGAGCTACATTTTAGAGAAACACCCAAGACTGATTTTAATATTTTCAGTGACAGACAATCAACCACAGCGCAGGGTCAGAAGCTCACAAAGTTAATTTTCCTCAGCTATTATAAACATTCACCTTCTTTCTGGTCTGAATTACCTCACTGTCAAATTCCAGACTTTGGATGTTTACTTATTAGATTGGAAAAGTTTATATGATCAGATTTCTCCTTCTCACCACCAAATCACTCCTTTATCTTTAATAAAGCCAAGATCTTTGAATTTCCCTAATTATTGCAGCTTTTCTCTGAACACTCACAGGTTCTCTTTGACCCTTTTGATTTCTAGTTCCCAGAAATAGATGTTGCAAGCCCAGGGATAACAAAATTTCCCATCTTCTGCCTACCTCACATCCTCAGGATGTGTGGACACGGAAGACTGCTGCACTCACATCACTTCTGTGGCTGTAGACACAGACTTGCTGTAGCAACTGGCAGCAATGACAGTGGGGGCTGATGACCATACCTAATCTTGCACACCTTTGCCCCACTACTCCTTCACCACCTCCCTCATTCCATTTATTTTTCCACAGCTAGAATGGGGAAGGTGAAGCTCATTACACAGCCCCACTGCTGCATCACACTGTGATGCTTTTTGTACTAGATATATTTTTCTCCCTCTAAGATGATTTCTTTGAAGTAAAGGAAGAGACCAGAGGTAACTGTGAAAGAGTAAAGAGCCTCAGTCAACAAACAGCCAGGGCAAGGATAGTAAATCCCAAAGAATCCTTGCCTGGCTCATTTATCTCACTGGGGGATTAGCAAAAGGAGACTGGATGGGCTGCTCCTTTCACTTGCTAACAAAAGCAGACTGAAAACATTATGGAGTGAATGTTCCACCACAGGATCAGGCAGTAACAAAATGTGCAGTGGAAGGGAGGGAGGCATCACCTCACAGCTCACAGGAGCTGCCTTCTCTAATGAGCACAGCAGCCCTGTGTATCCCAGCCCCAGCCCACCACCTGCTTGTTGGGAGGGCCTGCAGGAGCAGGCAGACAGGTGCTGGAGCCCCCCCTAAGCTCAGCCCTAGCCCAGTAATGTGTGTGAGGCACATACACCTTGAGCAGTTTCAAAGCTGGAGCTGTGCCACAGGCTGGAGCAGCCCTGGGACCTCGCTGGCACACAGCTCTCAGGTCAGGAGGATATAGAAAAGAGGAAAAGCAAGATCCTGAATATGCATTTCTCTGTTTCACTTAAAAACTTGGTGCTTATGTATTTTCCTCTTCTCCCTGTGTCTTTTCCTGCCACTTTGCTTTCTCCTTTGGCATCTTTCCTGCTCCTTTGAACACGTTCCAGGGAGAGCTCTCACTGTCACACTCACTTGGCAAGATTCCAAACACAAGCAGGGAGCAGAGGAAAGGCCTAAGTGTCAGGGGCCAAGCAAAGCTATCGAGTTGTGCTCTTCAACCTAGGATTCCTTTGCCTTCCCAAAAGACACTCAGGGGTCTCTTTGGAAACCTGCTTTGCTGCTCCTTGCTTCACTCCAGAAACACTCTGTACTAGTAGAAATAGCATGCCCCTGAAAAGCTGGCGCATCAGGTTTGTTGCTCTGTTACTGAAATAGCCCTGAAGATACTGAGGAGGTTGAAAATCAGCAGCGACCCAGAGACACTGAACAGCACAGCAAGAGGTACCCTGGCCAACATGTTGGAACTCCTGAGGCTCAGAGACCCAACCCTTCCCTGGCCCATGGCACGCTTTCCCAAGCATGTGCCTGGGGACAGATGCTACAAGGAGGACAGAACAAATCCTGTGGGTCAGGGCAGCCAATTCTCCCAGCCTTCCCACGGGGGAGACCGGACAGGGCAGCACAATAGCCATTTCCCTCTTTGCAAATACTATAATTGGAGCTACTACACCACGTTTTCACAAGCCACAATGAGGGTCGGATGCTCACGAGACCCCGGTTCCTGTTTAGGCACTAAAAGGGCAGAGATTTTTCAAAGAGGCTGGTATATTGTATGCTATATTTACCAGCAAAATAGCCCTAAATATCAAAAGGGGGCCATAGCTTGGCTTTTGGAAAAGCCTTTAAAAATCCCAACCACCTGGCTTGCCCAGATGGGCACAAGTGATAATGAAAATCTGGCATCTTGTCAGAGTGGCACCATGCAGTCAGTGCTGCCCTTATGCCTCTGCACTACAGCCTACACCCAACACCAGCCCTGTCCCTCAGACACTCTCAGGCTGATCAATAAGATGCTTCCTATTGACAGCAGTGAGATGAAGGTGGAATTGAGGCCTCACTGTTTACAGATAAGGTTTTTATATTTTCCACAGCAAACAAGTTTCATAAGTATGGAGTAATCACATGTACGAGGTCTTAGATCCCTTAGCCCTCTGCAACCATCATATCCAAGTGCCTCACAGCCTTTCAGGTGTTTATCTTCACTGCTTGGCAAGAGACACGAACAAGACAAATGGAGTAACTTTCCCTGGGTCCCCACTGTCCATGGTGGAACAAGAATTGGGTAAAAGTCTCCTCACTCGCTACATAAGTCCCTCTCTGACTGTCTAGGGTTGGTGGAGATGCTCAATATTTCCCAAAAGAAATCCTTCCTCCAACATACAAGATGAGGGGAAGGAAAGAAAACACAAAGGGAAAGGTTTTGTCACAAAGGAGCCACAGAGTGAAGGAGGGGCAGGGCCATGACCTGGCATGCAGAGATGCCCAACTCTGAGCTGTCCCTCCCAGAGTCTGTAGCACATGAGTTATTTCCAGGCACATTTTTCTCACTCTCAGATTTGGAACCAACAAAACATCTCCACCTATTTCAAGAGCAACCCAGCAGGCAGTGCCAGAAGCAATATATTACCACTACTGTCATTGATATGTCATCAGAGAACTGCATTTCTTAAGAAGACTTACAGCAACCACAAACTAGGGAATGGATGCCCTGATCCTCCAGAAGTCATTTTGAACACTGGCATGTAAAGACTTTGTTTAAAATGCAGCAAAACCAGATTTGTTGATCTGAGGAGTAGCTACAAAATAACACAATCTTTAAGCTTAAAATTTCTATTTGGAACCCACCTGAAAAATAAATCCATAATAATTTTCAGATACAAACTTTTAAAATACTGGTGATGTATTAATATAAGCTTTTGAGTTTCAAGCACTTCCCCTAAGTTCACTGAGAGTTCAGACAAAATCAAAACAGGCAGAGACACACGTCATCTCTGCTCTGTGCCACTGAACTGGAGCCCAAAGCAGCCAGGCCCCTTTCTCCCTCTCCTCAATCACTGAGACTCACAGCATGCTCCAGAAAGAGATAATATTATTCCTAGAGAGAGACTGTGTCCTCAGTGTCTGCTGAAAAGCCCCCTAACTAAATAAAAGGAACTTGAGCTGCTAATATTTATTCATAATATTGAGGATTTTGCATGCACAGCACACATACACACACTCATTTCCACTGGAACAAAAACTTTGAGGAAAATTCAGGCAAAATACACCACATAAAGAGCAATACCTCTGCAGGAGTGGTCCATCTTGTTGTATTTGAAGTACCCACTTTTGCACTGGCAGAGAGCGACTCCATCAAAGTCAGTGCATTCTGAAGTTTCCTTGTCACATTCAGGGTCTTTCTGCCTGCACAAGCTGCCAGCTGTTGGGAAGAGGTGGCCAACATCAGCATGGTTCTCTCTGAACCCACCATTATGCACATTTGCTTTCCCTGGGCATCCCATTCAGCTGATGTGCTGCTTTAATATCTTTCTTTTGTTTGTTTTTAGTAGTATTTGTTCCATTAGGAAGGAGTCAACATAACCCTATGTCACCATTTCTTGTGTCTCTACCATCATTTGTACAGGCAAATAGAGGGGGTGAATAATAAATGTTTCAGTTTGGAAACAGAAAGGGAAATGAAAAAGAGAAATCTGGTTTGGCTCAAGCTCAAATACATTCATCCCCTGACACAGTTCAACAAATCAATTTCTAAGTTTATATCAAGCAAAACGTTTTGTTTAGACCAAAACCAATTCTTTTCCATTTCAGTATTAAGCACTGGATTTTTTCATTTTTCAAACAATAAATTTGTACTTTCATTTACATTACTTTGAAGCAGTGTTTTAATTTAGAAAGTCAGACTTGTTACAGTGAGCATTCAGCAAAACTGTGGATAAATGATGGAAATTGTGACATCAAATTTACATTTTTTACTGCGAGGTCAGACTAAAAGGAATTAATAAATATTTGTGAGAAATAGGATTTTATGGAAAACATATCTGTCACTTGACACTCTCCTTTTATAAACCTCTCCTTGCTAGGCCAATTTTTTTTTTATCTGACATCTTTCCTTTTAGGTACTGACACAAGAATATAATTTGTTTTTCACTCTGCTTATTTCGAGATAGAAGTTGCCTTTGCAGAAGCACTGTATCAGAGGTAATGGGTAGGTATAATCTCAGCAGGTTTACCCAAATAATTTGAAGCAATCCATGGGCAGAGTACGGCTTTAAAATACACCACCTTGCAATAAAAGCACACACTAAACTTCTCATCTGCATGTTTACTTTGCCAAAATGATACCGGGGGTTTCCCACTAAACCCAGGCTGTGTTGTCACCCTTCATCCTCCTCGAGGCCAAACCTTAAAGCCTTGAACCCAAAAGTCACAAAACGCCACGTGCAGCAGTTTCCTTGCAGGAAACTCTTTCAGGGATCCTGAGGTACCTCTCACAGCTAAATCTCCTCTATCACTCCCTCAGGAAGTGAGAACTGGGAGATGCCAGGGCACAGCAGTGGGGTCCACCTGGAGAAGGTCACACACAACACTGGTGTCCTTCTCCACATCTTTCTGTGCTGTATCCACATTCTCCTTGGGCAGATAGAAGATTCAGTAATCGAAAGGTCTTAATTGTGAAACATTTTACAACCTGCAACACAAACTGGGCAGGCAGGAGAGCAGAGCTTGCCTGCAGCCTCCAGCAGCTCTAATCGAGTTCACTAGTGGGGTTTTGCCTCTTGGCTTTCACACCGTTTCCCTGGCTCCCGGCCATGCCTGTGAAATTAAGACTTATGGTTTTTTGATCTGGCTGGGCCCAGTGTCACATCCCAGAGATGAAAGGCTCCTCTACAATGTCTCTAATCCTGTGCTGCACAATATTTTCACAGCGAGGCAGATTTCTCACACATGTGGAAAAGATAAGGCTTGGTGTCTGCATCCCTTTTTGTACTGGGAGGTTCTTAAGGTGACTCCCATTTAAGTAAGATAAAAAGATTCAGAGGGATTTTTCCAAGTGACAAAATGTTCTCCCCCTTTTATAAAAGGAGCCAAACAAAACATCCCTTTCCCCTCCTGCCACAGTCCTTCCAGATGCTATTTACCTCTGTGGAGTGATTTCAGGCTGGAGATGAACTGGCAGGCTTCAGTGGGGGATTTGCAAGCTCGAATGTAGCTTTTCACACTGCTGATAACATCGAAGAACGTCACGTTGGATGCTAAAGAGAACGTGGATTGCACTGAAACACGCACAAAATTTGCCTCCCTAACAAAAAACAAAACAAAACAGCCCTGAGTATCACAGGTCAGTCTGATGTCATCATTAGCACCTCATATATAGGACTGCTATTAACACAAGAGATGATGCTTATCACAGACACAGCACTACATGCACACGGAGAGAGCCGTGCACTGTAACAGACCTTAAAACCAGGACTAACCAATACACAGAGAGAAGAATATGGAGCTGGAAGGGATGCTGTTAGCTCACTTTGGAACCAGCCATAAATCCCTCCTGGGCAGCCCATCCCCAAGCTGCTCAGGTCAGGAGGAGAGTACCAGGTGAGCCTGGCAAGCTGGTCAGGCATTCCTCATGCTCTGTACCACTGCCAGGCTGGATTGTATCAAGCCCAGCACTGACTCATAAAGGAGAGTGTGGATCTCAAGTTGAAGATCTCAAATGCTCAAGTTTCTCATTCTTTCCCTGGTAGCCTTAGCCTTACCTGCTTGCCTTAACTGTGGAGTGGTGGTATCCTGGCAAGCCTGACAGCGATGCATTGAGCTGCAAGGAGGGAGAGAGCAGCTGTTAGTCCCCCAGGGGATGAGGGAAGGAGGCAGCCCCATGGGATGTAGCATGGGACAGTCCTCCTGGGTCACTGACACCATCCCCTGTGTTTCCCAGAGATGCCTGCTGAGACCAAGGGGCCTCTGAGCATCCCAGAGGTTCATCTGCTCTGTAAGAGAGCTGCACTGCCCTGTTGTCAGTAAGGGGTCACCATTGCACAGCCTTGGACAAGAACAAAGCCCCGGGGATTTTGACATGAGCATCTGCCTGTGGCCCTGCTGTGCAATGACCACAAAGGTCAGGGATGAGCCGGATGTCAGCAGGGAGAGAGCCTTGTGCAAGGCTGACCTCAAAGCAGCACTCCTGGAGACTGCAGATCTTCCCTGACTCTGGATCTATGCAGTTGTTTGTATTTACTGCCCAGCACAAGCTGTGCAGGCAGCATCACAGTGACTCCACCTAGCACCCCCTTCCTCTGGCAGCATCTCCAAATCACCTGCTCCAAAGAGCTGGAACGAAGTGCACCCAGCCCAAGAACCACTAACAGGATGAACTTGTGCATGCAGTGATCTGGATAAGAACTGCACAGAGATGCACCTATCCCCAGCCCATGGGTCTTTTTGGAGCTATTGATGGCACAGCCTATGGGGAAGCCAACAGCCTGTCCAGCACTGGCTCTCAGCTGACCAAGAGCCACATGGCTAAAACTAAATGGCTGGGAAACGTGACAATCATAAGAGGAGTGAAGGGGACTTGTCCCACCAGCATTGCCAAAGTCCCAGCACGGACACTCACCACCTCCAGGATCTCCCTCTCAATGTGCACAAGCTCTGTGTACTTCCCGTGGGTGATATTTAGTTTCAGGGGAACCTGGCCAATAAATATTCTCACTAAAAAGTAGAATAAGACAAGTTAGTTGGAACACATCTCTGTGCCATGTGTAGATGTGGTTTCATCTGCCTTACACGAGAGGCTGTTTGCATGGAAAATCCCTTTACAAGGCATACAGAAAATTCAGATCTGAGAGTCACTGCCCCAATAAAGCAAAGTCACAACCTTGGGTTTTTTTCCCTAGGGTTGCTGCAATGTTCCCACAGTCCCAGTCAAATTCCAGAGCTCAGTGCTGCTGAACAGACAGCATTTCACTTCAGTGTTCATACATTTCGTGCGGAAGCACACACTAACTTAAATAGATCCCTGAACACAGAGAAATAGGGGTAAATTTAGTAAGAAGACAGTGTCAGGTACCAAAGCTATTTATGATAATTTGGGGTCAGATTATGTCAAATCTCTTACTCTTCCCTGCAATGGAAGGAAATCAAATCAGCAAGTCAAAATAAAGCACTGCAGAAAGGACATTTTCATTTTGCAAACTGCTGGAGAGAATGAGCAATGACATTTGAAAAGAGGTCCAAAAGATGCATTTTTCTGTGCTTAGATTCATATTTGATTCACAGCAGCAGAATGCAATAATCTGAGTTGTCCAGACTTGCAGAGATAATACCCCTAAATCTTGTATTAAGTGTCATGAGATACTCAGTGGAAATGAGAACTCAGAATTCCAGCTTTATGCTCCACCAGAAAAACAAATACAGTTGCAGATAACATTATAAAGTCTCCAATTCTTTCCCATTTTTTCCCATCCGCTGAACCTATCTTCACCACAAATTGTATATCAGACATCTCTAATGTAACAACTCCAGACAAAAATAATGATGAGAATCACCTTCACAGTGTTTATATAATCTGCCCATACCCAGTTCAAGGCATAATCAAAACAAGTCTCTAAATTAGAAGCTGGCATATTCCAACTTGAAGAAGTCTTTCAAAACACTCTTCAGGGACACCTCACCCATGTTTCCTTAGCAAAATTTCCATGCTTCTAATCCTCATTGATTAAGGGTCAGAAGAAAATCTATGAAAACAAATTCCCCTTTACAATGGGATATTGTAAGTCCTTGAGACTGAAGTCCTCTGATAGAAAGGAAGGGGTCAGAACCTGAGTTCCAGCTAATAACTGTGCTGCTCAAAAAATGCTAAAGGTATGAAACAAGACCTTGATCTTACACTTTCACCACGGCTGCTTAACTTTCCACCCATGGCTGATCCCACTGAAGCCAGGTTACAGAACAGCCCCACTCACTTCTCCCAAGACAAGTGCCTTCACCTGAGTTTGCAGGGCTGATAAGCTGCTAAATGCTTTTTGGGAGTTTTAAAACACATGAGGAACAGAAGGGCCACATCTGTTCTTACTAACAAGCCTGAGCCCACCACTCCATTGCTGCGTTTTTAAGAAGCACTCAGATATCTCTGCCTGCTCCCCAGGCAGCCCAACAGGACAGGCATTAGACACCACACTTGTAAAAACACTAAAAGGCTCTGATAAAAGTGGTGGCTGGGAGGAACATCAAGCTCCTGAACTAGTTTGAGCCTAAGTCAATTTATTTTAGAAGATTAAAGATAATTATTTCCACCCCTGGTTTTTCACTTTTGTTTTCTTACCTAAATTGCACTTTCCTTTTTCCAGCTCATATCCAAGAGGACACTGACAGATATAGGAGCCATGGGTGTTGTTGCAGGTGGCCAGCGCAGGACAAGGGTTGGAAAGACATTTATCCACCTCTATAAAAGTAAAAAAAAAAAAAAAACAAAAAAACATTATATTTACAGTATCATAAAAATCATCAACTGTTGGGCTAAAAGAGATTAACTTGGCTCCCCATCTGTGACTCCTTGAGCATTATCAGATGCTTCATTGCATCATTTGCACTTACTATTTATGCTGTTCCTAATTGTTCTGTTGGAGCTGAAAGAATATATATAAACCACTGAATATTCATTCAAAAGCCCTTGGGGTCCAGCATGGATCCATGTTAATATGAACATCCATCTGATCTACAGCACTGCTCACCAGATCTCAGGGCTCTTTCCAAATACAAACAACCCAACAGTTTATGCATGAGAAGACCAAAGACGGAACTTCAACAGCCCAAGTTAGACAGGTGAGCATGGGCTGCTTCACCAAAGTCCTGCCCTTCTCTTCCAAGCCCTGCTTCTCTGCTCCAAAGGTAGTGCTTGAGCACTGATCCAGTCTGCAGATTACCCAGCAATGGTTGAGGCAGCCCTGGCTGCAATCACCTCCTTTTCCAGAGCTCCTCCATGCCAGCCTGGGGATGGTCACAGCAGTGACTCCTGCCTGTGCCACGACTCTCAGTGCCCTTCCTGCTGGGTGAGCAAGAGCTTGGGGAGTAGACACTGTTGTGGTAATAGGGTGTCTCAGGGGATTAAGGATTGTAATCTGAGATGCTTCCGAGATTACACAACTCAAACTGCAGAAAGAATATATCCAACATTTCCTCTTGAAAAAAAAAGGAAAGAAGATGTCCTGGTCAAAAAAGCTCCTTTTGCTGCATCTGTGACTCGCACAAACGCACATCGTACACGCCCACAAGGGCAGACCATAGGCAGGGCTGTGGATTTGTCAGTGACAAGGCTCTACAAGAGCAGCAAGAATCTTACACACCCCTTGTACCTGTCTCGTGGCTGCTGCTGAGTGCTGCAGCAGAGGCAGGAAGGATAGGCTCTGTGGTAAAAGCACGAAGCACAAGAGCCAAACCTGTGTGTGCATTTCTGGTGACACTGCAATAACCCACAGCACCACACAGATCTGACAGCCTTCAGTTTGTGCTTTGTACAGCAGAGACCAGGGCAGCCACTCTCAGGGCAGTGAGTGACCATATATAAAGTCCCACGCTCAAGACAGCAGAAGGATATTTTGCATTCTGGTGAATGGCGAATCTCAGTTTTCAAAGGAAAGAATAATTTGGCAAAAGTGTGAATCAGTTTCTAAAAAGGATGCATTATCTTAATTTTTCAATTTAAAAAAAATTCATTCCAGAAAAGTAGGTGGGTTTTTTTTGCATGAAGCTATAGCTATAATTAAAACCAATCAGCCTGAGAAGTAACCTTTAAATACTTAATTATTGGATGGAATATATATTATTTCCAGTATTTTATTGAGATTAATGTCTTTAGCACACACAATATCCTACAGTGGCATGATGGCCGGGCTCTGAACTTCAAACACAAAGTAAATTTCCTTTCATATATGAATTCAGCAAATGTATTTTCTTGAGAAGATAAGGAGACTGGCAGTGGTAATAAATTACTGTAACAACACACTCAGCAAGAAGCATCAGGCCCCTAAATAGAAGATTCATATTTAGTGAGATGGGGAGAAAACAACCACAGGTTGTAATATGAGAAGCAGTTTCAACACAAATACCAAGTGCTGGCCAATTGTACTTTCTCATTAATAAGACAGGTATCAATCATTATCAATTGTTATTGTTAACCTATCAACAAATATAAATCCTGTGCTTACCTTTAAGGCCAATCAGCTTTAGTTTCTTGAAACTGTCAAATTTCAGCTTTATCTTTCTATCAGAAATGTTCACCCAAGTGCTCACCCTTATTTCACCCTTTCAATTGGATTGCTAAACCCTTAGCTTAAAAAACCCACATGGAGACGAGTTATTGCCCTCAAACCCTGCTGACAACAGACTTGTTACACACACATGCACACACAACTCTTTGAAAACTCAGAGTGGAACCCAGGTATTCCTGCCTGCTTGTTCCTGGCCCCACCACTGTTGAGAGCCATTGTACACATTACCTGTTGCTGGAGGTGATGTCCTCAGCCCGACCGTGCTGCTCGTCAGAGGAACAGTGGTTGGTTTGGTAGCAGCCAAAGTAGTTACAGTGCTCACAGTGGTCTTGATGGTTGGAGGTGCTTCAGAAGGACTTGTAACAGGAATATTTTCCTCAGTGACTTTACCAGGCTTTGCAGTGGTGGGGTCCATGGCTTCTGTGCTTTTACCAGTGGCATAACTGTGCTTAGTGGCAGTAGGTGTCTGGGCCCTGTGGTCTTTCACAGTGCTGGCCTCACCTGGGGTGGGCCGGCGACCGGCCGGCGTTGTCAGCACAGGAGGTTTCACTGTGGTCACTGCCACTGCGGGCACAATTCTGCTGTGATTTGTTGCACTTGGTGAGGGACTAAGGGGTGCATCTGTTGGACCAGCCTGTGGAGCAACACTGGCTGTGGTGAGCAGCGGTGTTGCCTTCCCAAAGCTGTCCCCTTGTGTGGTGGCCTCTCCAGGCGAGGCAGTCTCTGTTAATGTCACGGGAGCAGACACAGACACGATGCGGCCACCAACCAGCTCCATGGGTGACGTAGGGAGAGGTGACCTGGTGGGAGTGGAGGTGGTGCTCTTTTGGGGTTGGTGTGTGACATTGGGCTTGTTGGTCTCTCTGGGTGAGCTCCTGGCTGTGGCAGCTGTGGAGGGCACCTGCCTGACCACACTCATAGCCACAGTGGTGCTTGCTTGATCACTCTTGCTGGACTGCGAGATGGATGAGGGTGATGAAAACACAGACAATAAAGATGCTAATGAGTAAGATGGGGAGGGCAAGGAGGAAGTGGGCAAGGAGGACGACAAAGCCTGCAGTGGGGGTGAAGATGCCATCACAGAGGGCGAGCGTGGCTCAGGTGATTCTGACAGTGTAAACAGATGAGTTGGTGGTGGTGTTGATGACAGCAAGTGCGGCAGTGATGACAGTGAGGAAGAGGCTGGGAATGCTGATGAAGACAGAGATGATCTGTCGGTGGTCAACAACTCAGAGTCAGTGTTGAATAGAGTTGTATTTTCTGTGCTGCCTATAGAAGCAGACGTCGACAGTTTGGAAGGGTGCACCAGCAACGGCTCCGTAGATGGTTCAACAAAACTGCTACTGTTTGATGCATTGGTCTGCCTGTCATGAGCCACAGATGATTGTGAGGCATCAAAAGGGCTGGAAATTTCAGAAAAAAAGGTGGAACTTTCTGAGGAGTCAGCAGAGGTGCTGCTGTTGGAGATAGACAGGAGGGTCCTTTCTCCTCCTCTGGTATATGTGGTTGAAATGTATGTGCCGTCTGTGTGAGAAACCGAGGTCCTTTTCTCAGCATCAATGCCGCTGACTGGCTGATGGCTACCTGAAAAGTCTGGAGTAAAAGGACAAAAAAATGTTAAAAAGACAAAGTAATATGAAAGCATTTTGATGTCATATTAAAACTGCTTGCTAAATAAGATGTTCTTGTCGATGAACCTGTCCATGATTTTCTAAAAATTTCAAGCACCACTCAAGCATGGTTATGGGATTAGGAGTCTTATGCACTCCTTAATTGATTCTAAAATGATGAACCCTGACAGCAAAAGACTCCCATTAAATATGTAGGTTTCCAAATCACTGTTCTTCACATATTGCTTTCCTGAAGTGATTGACATCTTAACATTCCGTGATATTTGTGACAAGCTAAGCAGGAAAACCCAACTCTTTATCACTCATAATTTACAGAACTCATATCCTCTCCCTCTTATCCTCCATTCCCATCTACAGAATATCCATCTTGTTCAGTCAATTTGTTTTTAGACACAGTGAACTTCATGCCTCTGTAGGATGAACTTATTACATTATGTTAATTTGCAGCTTATCATGAACCCAGTGATTCAAAACTTTCCAGCCAGGAAAACCTAAATGAACAGCACATCAGCCTGCAAAAAATTCAGATTATTTAGCACAAAAGGCACAATCAATCTTATAATACCAATTTCAGGATGTACAGCTAAGTTCAGCCAACTTTAAAAAAATAAAAAATGGTATTGAAAATTTGTTTTAATTCTACAACTGACTTAGGTCATCACAAATCACTTCTGAAAGCATCACCCAAAAGAAACCAGTTAGGATGCAAAAAAAAGTAATGCAGCCATCAAAACAGGAGGGTTTATGGCTCCACTTCTGGAATAGTTCCCCCTCTGTGTGGGGTCTGGTTTTGAGTCCTTTGATGGAAATATCCCCCTGAGTGAACCCACAGGTGGTACTGAATGTAGTAACAAACAAGAACTTTATGTACAACATACTAGAAAACAGGACAATGTGAATTTCTCCCAAATGTACACCAGGAGACATCAGCTTACTTGTGAGATCATTTTGGAAAGAAGAGTAAGTGGGTATCTTGGCAGAACGCACGAAGACCGTCTCCGTCGCAGAGCCCGTGAAACCCCCGCTGCTGGTGGAGGCGTTGGCTGTCCTGCCCTGTCCCACCAGTGCTGGCTCAGATGGCCCTGGAGAGCTGGAAGAGCTCTCCATGCCATCGGCCAATGTGCCATCTGTCACTGAGTGCAGCATCCTCTCCTCAGCACCCGCGGACGTGGATGAACCGTACACGGGATCGGTGATGGGGCTGGACAGCCTCTTCTCAGCACTTGAGCTGCTTAGGGAGTGATGGCTGCTGCCAACAGCTGGAAAAGGAATGAAAAGCAGGCATCTGATTTTATTGTCTCAGAGCAGACAGGACTGTCCAAATACTGAGGAGTCAGTACCATTAGAGCCATATTGGTATGTTTCTGTTATTTGTAATTATCACCCCAACCCAGACAGGCAGTCGATGTATCCTACAGCAACAAGCTACATGTCTCAAGAATGAGACCCTTCCTGTTAAGCATCAGCAGCTGCTGATATACACCACCACGGGGCAGAACCACAACCACTTATAAATGCTGCCCATGCCACCTGCAACATCTGTGTCATACCAATCCTACAGAGAAAGAGAAGGGAGACGCAGTCAAACACTACCCCAGAGTTCAGAAAAACTCACTGGAGGGTTCAGCAGCAGCTGAGAAGTAGGTGAAGACCCTGGATGAAAGGGTGACCTTGGGCTCTGCGGACCCTGCTCGGCCAGATGACACATGTCTCTCTTGAGGCCATGCCGTGGAGGACGGGACAGGGCTGGTGAGGGTGTCCCCAGCCGTGTCCAGCTGAGATGTGAGGCTTTCTGCTTTTGTGCTCCACATGCTGCCGCTAGCTGGGGCTTGAGATGTCCCTTCCTTGTGGATGAAGAGTGTGGCTGAAGGTGAAGGCACTGAAATGCTGGGAGAAAACGCACGCAGCAGCTTTGTTGGATGCTCACTGAGTCCAGCACCACTCTGTGACACATTACTCTGTGTCCCAGGCTCTGCTGCCAATGAGGACAGCAGGACCATGTCCAGGGTGCTGGTGTCGGGGGAAGAGGGAGCAGAGCTCCCTGTGGTTCTGGAAGCTCCACGGGTATCCAACACGGGCACTGTGCTGCTCTCCTCACTGGCAGCAGCTGTCACCACAATGAGTGTGCTGGTGAGAGGCAGGCGTCCTCCCGTTGCTGAGGTCTTGTCTGCTGAGAGAGAGCAAAGCAAAATGATTTATGCACCCAAAACTATAAATAAGCAGGTGTTCTCTCTTCCATCACCAACCTCAGGCTGAGGGCACAGAGAGAATGTGGCAGAAAATCCAACCCTGTGGATAGTGCTAACTGTGAAGGCACAGCTCTTTCCTGTGCTAGGAGGTGCTGCTCACAGCAGGGCACCCTGGAGAGGGCACTAGGAACAAGTTACGGGAGCACTTTTGGGTTTGCTTCCCTTCAGCACTGCTCCCAGTGCCACAGGCCTGACCTGGGCACCAGACACCCACTGTCTCCTCTACACCCACAGTGAGTGAGGGGGAGGTTACACAGCACCAAATCCCTGGTACTTGAAAGAAAGCGTGGCAGGTTTGTATGGGATCAGTAAATACTGCCTTTGCACCTCAGGGTGGGAGTCAGGAATGACTGCTGCTGCTTCTGCTGGTATAAACACAGCCAGTGGGGCAGTCTTGAAATTGTGCTGTCCCTGAAAACAAAGCAAATCTTGAGGCCAGACTGCTCTGGCAGTAAGGCTGGCTTTTCCTGGTGTCTAAACGTAAGAAACAGGTAATGCGTTTTTCTCTGCAAGTTGAAATTTGCATCCATAATGTCCAGTGCCATCATCCAGCACCTTCTAGCATGCCCTCACTCTCCATGCAGGTGGGTGTCTGATGTGTGGTCAGAGCTCACCTGGGGAAGTGATTTCTGAAGCCTGTGATGGCAATGTGTTCATGGCACCTCTGCCACCACCACCCTGCGTTCCCAAAGAAGACTGGGAATGGCCTGGAGAGCTGATGTTTTCAGTACCAGTGGTAGAAATCCCTGTTGTTTGGGCCAGTGTGGTGCTGGCTGGCAGAGATCTTAATGTCCTCCCTCCACCCTTGGTGCCTGTTGTGGAAACGGAGGTGCTGGTGGTGGGGAAATTGGTTCTTCTCTCTGTTGACAGGATGCTGAATGACACATGGCTGCTTCCAGTAGCTAAAATGTGATAAAGAAACAATTTACATTTTTATACATATGAAACTATAAATAAAAATGAGCTTTCTTCCAATAGTACCCAGAGGCAGCAAGTACACAAACAGAAGTAGAAAATATGAGATGTCAATTTCCAAAGATGTAAATCCTTCCTACAAAAATTTGTCTTCTAAAAAACAGTGTGACACTGACAAAAGTGCTATTATATAAAAACTGTTGAAATACTAATGCGGTGCACTTGATTTCACCATTATGTGCCTGAGTGCACTCCATGCTGCTAGAACAAATATCGTGATGACCCAGAAAAGCCTGGAAATCAGTTCAGACAAGGCACTGCCCTGAGCAGTGTGAAGGTCTTAGAGAAGTCTGAAGAAACAGGATCAGGGGATCAGACCCCTTCAGAAACACAGTGGGGACTATGACCAAACAGCAGCATGAAGGACCTGAGAGACCACATTCAACGTTGCCTTAAATTTTTTGAGCTGGTTCAAATTCTGGGAAGCAGCATGATCCAAGAAGTAGGACAGAAGGTAGGACCTGAAGTCTGATCCCTGGGACCACAGGGACATGTTCTAATCCTCATTTGCTTAGTTCTCTTGTCTGTAACATGGAGATAGCAACTGGAGACAGTAAAAAAAGGACTGTGATTTGAAAGTTAATTATTTTTCTTGGCATAATGAACCTTTCCACACATGTGCCCTTTCTGTAAAAAATCTAAAGCACATTTTTCTGGTCAAGAAAGAACTGAATAATTTCAGACACAAAATCACACTCCGTCCTTCCAAACAGTATATTCTACATAGCAGGAAAGACTCAGGCAAGTGCAAGCTGCAGGAAGTCCTCCTTTGGCTTGTAAGAAAAATGATATTTCAATTCTAACATGAGCTCACCTGGGGAAGGACCTTCCAAAGGAGAGCGAGAGTGTGTTAGGGAAGAGTCTGCCACTTCGGTGAAATCTGTCATTCCTGTGGACCCCCGAGCTCTGGAGGTCTCTTTCACAGAAGATGTGGACAAGGGTTGGGTTGTGCCCAGGGTCCTGTACAAGGCAGTGCTGGACGTGGAGCCCTTGGCTGCTGTCCAGTGGCTGCTGCCCGAGGCAGACCTGGGCGGCCTCCCACCACCACTGGACGTGGCTGAAATGGGAGTGTTGGTGGCAGAGGAAGTGAGGGAGGCTCTCTCTGCCATTGGTTGGTGGCTGCTTCTGACACCTAGGACACAACAAAACCAGGTTTGCTTTATGCATACAGAGCTATGCATACGACTGTTGGCTCAGCACCCATTTCTACACTGCCCATTGAGAAACTGAAGGTGTTTCTCTGGGAAGAGGTGAATCTCTTAGGCACAGACACACAGGCCTTACAAAAACCCATGAAAAATCATTAGTAACGAGGCCATCAATGTTTTCCACTTTGTCACCCAAAAGCTGAGCTCCACTCTCGCCCTTCCCACCCACCCCACTGCCAGCTGAGTGCAGCCAGTAACAAAAACATCCATGTATCCAATAATGACTGATGACCATATCTGAAGAAAAACAGCACCGGGATGTGAAATCTCATCCAGCCCCAAGGCAGACAGCTTTCAGACTAACAAATTTACCTCGGAAAGGACCTTCAGAGGCAGAGAGGGAGCTTGTGAGCAAAGGACCCTCAGAAGGGCCTGGGAGACCAGTGCCTTCCCGTGAGCTGTTGGGATGATGTGTCCCAGTCCTCAAGGACGAGGAGGTCCTGCCCAAAGAGCTTGTGGGGTTGGTGCTGGTGGCAGAGTCCCTTGTCACTGCAGCTGTGTGGCCGTTTTCTGGGGACATCAGTGTCCCCACTGCCATGCTGGACATGTCAGCACCCTGAATGTCCAAGCGCAGCGTCGCTTCTTCTGCACCTGGGATGCTCTTCAGGGGTTCATAATTGATGCTAAAAGCTGAAAAAGGAGAAGAAAAAGGCAAAACTGCATAAACATAAATAAAAAACTGCTGGGTAGGTTTCATCCCACTGTCAGTAGATGTAGACAATGTATGTGTGAATATTCAATATTTAATACTGGGAAATCATTAAGACGAGGGGAAAAGTGGTCTCTAAATAAGAACTGCTGAAGTTATTGCTTGCAAAATTCAACTGGAAGTTTTCAAGGAAAATCTATCCTCCGCTTCCAACAAGAATAATATTTATCCATACTTTCATTTCTGTGAAATGTTTTTAAATGTACAGAATGTGCCAAATACAATATTATTCCTCCTTTCTTTAAAATAAAAAGGATGTATTTTGTTAATAAAAAGTCTTTAAATAAGAGTTCTGAGGTGTACAGCTATCTATCAAAACTCACTTGTGGAAGCACTTCCTGAAGTGGATGGCAAGCTTGTGAGCAATGTGTCTGTGACACCTCTGCCTCCATCACCCTGGGCACCCACAGACATCCCAGGGGTCTGGCTGTGGGCTGAAGAGCTGGTGATTTCGGTCCCAGAGGTGGAGATCTCTGCCATGGTGACCAGCCTGGGGCTGGCTGGCAGAGACCTTAATGTCCTCCCTCCACTCTTGGCCTCTGTTGTGGAAATGGAGGTGCTGGTGGTGGGGAAATCCGAACCGAACCTCTCCGTAGCTGAGTGGTTGGATGGCTGGTAGCTGCTTCCAACGGCTACAGTACAATAAAAAAAATGGATTTATACATATGAAATTATAAACAGATGGATCCATTTTCTTCCCAGATGCTTACGGCGCACATACAGATATTAAGCATAGGAAGTTTTCAATCTGGTCAAAGTGCTCTTTTGGAAAGGCATGACGCCCCTCACTGCAGGAAGACCTCGCACAAAACCCAGGGCTTGCCGCCAGACTGTGTGAGAGTGGCGTGGCCCAGACAGCAGGAAACCCCACAGGACAAGGACTGTGGGGATTTGCCTTCAAATCCAACTTTTGCTCTAAGGCTGTTGGAAATAGGCTCAGGCTCTTTTCTTTTCTTCTTCTTTTTTTTTTTTTTTTTTTGGTGGGTTTTTTTTTTTTTTTTTTGGTGGGTTTTTTTTTTTTTTTTTTGGTTGGTTGTTTTTGTTTTTGTTTTTGGTTTTGTGGCTTGAGCACAGCATCAAACAGCAAAGGGAGGAAACCCAAGCACAGCCACATTCCCATATGAGCCTGCAGCTCACTACACATCCCAGGGCTTAGAAGGGCACTGTCCTTCGGATACTGGATCTCAGGTTTCCTGCAGCCCCAGTGGTGCTCCCAACAGCCGTGACCAAGGGAAGGCACGTGTCAGTGTGAGAGCCCTGGAGATGCGTTTGCTCCTGAAAAGCCCTGGACACAGGATAAGGATTCGGCAACACTGAGGTTTTCGGTATTCATGAGGAGCTGGGCAAAGTCTTTGGTTTTGGGAACTCCAGAAACTGGCTGCTGCAGAGCAAGCAAGGTGAAGCCACGGAGCCCAGGGATCTCAGGTTTGCTGCCCTGAGCAAGTTGTTAAGCACAGGCATCTCACCCTGTCTAGCTGAGGGCAAACTCACCCTGTGCAGCCACAAGTGTGGGTTCCCAACCTCCCACCCCACTCCATCACCACTTGGGGACAGGTCAGACAGGGCTCAGAGCTGCCCTTGCTCTGCAGCTGGCACCGGTGAAGATATTTCACAGCTGCAGACATCCACCCTGCAGAAAACACTGTGATAATATCCAAAGAACTTCTTTTTTTTTTTATGTGGAAAATGCTGGGGGGGTTGGATCAAA
This sequence comes from Promerops cafer, assembly GCA_013398275.1. Classification (NCBI taxonomy): domain Eukaryota; kingdom Metazoa; phylum Chordata; class Aves; order Passeriformes; family Nectariniidae; genus Promerops; species Promerops cafer. Next base: position 126,626 of record VZSE01007389.1, read on the forward strand.
TTATTTTTTCCATTGCTTTTTCCTGCTTTCAGCAGGGAATTTCAGCTAACAATCCAAATAATAAAAAACAGAGCGCATGCAAAACAGAGCATCTCCTCTCCTTCAAGAAAGCAAATACTACAAAATGGCTTTTTAAAACTATGAAACAAAGGCCAGCAAAGCTCACCTCCAAAGGCGTTGTCCGTGGGAGGTGATGCTGTCAGCAAAGGGCTGCTGGAGCTCCCCGTGACACCCCTGGGGTGTAGCATGATGTGCTCCGCACCAGTCTGGGTACTTGAAGCTTGAGAGGAGGCCTGGGGCTGTCCCAGGGAGCCAGGGAAGGCAGGGCTGGGGCTGCTCGAAGCAGCTGCAGTGCCCTTGGCGGGGCTGCTGCCCAGCTCTGTGCCCACCCAGCTGCTCACAGAGAAGCTGTCCGTGCCTGCAAGGCAACGGGGGAAAACAGATGAGAGCACAGAGATGGGCTTAGGGGCCTGCACACCATTCCACACTGCCAGCCTTCCCCTGCCCCTCAGCCCTGCTGTCTGCACTGTGCCTACAGAAACTTTGTGTCTGGAAGCTGCACTAAGCAGTTCATAACTTTGAATACCAGGAGAAGTCACATGGATTCTTCTCTCCATCCCTGTGCATAAAGCAAGCCAGTAAACTGCCCTCAGTGCACGGTGAGGATGAAGAGCTGGATCCACAAAGCTCTACAACACAGGAGAACCAGGCTTAACCAATGCTGGCTGCTCTGGGGAACAGCATTCGCCTTGTTCCCAGGCATTGGAACGCTTTCCCAGTGTTCCTAGGCTGAACTGGGATGGCTCACCTGGGTGATGAGATTCTGAAGATGAAGGTAGCAGCACTGTCCTCACAGTGTTGTTAAACCCTGACACGTTCCAGGCCCCATGGTGCCCTCCCTGCGTCCCCTCAGCCGAATCGGTGCTGACGCCTTCCGAGCCTGGTGGCGTCCCTTCAGCAGCTGCAGGGGTGTTGGGAGAAGCCAGAGCCCTCTTGCCTCTCCCCAGCCTGTCTGCAGCACGGTGATTGCTTCCAGGGTCTGGAAAGCAACAGGGAGAGGGTCATGTTCAGCTGGAAAAGTTATTTTGTCTCAGCTGGGTGGCAGCAGCATCACCTGCAGTGGTACCCAGCCCTACCACAGTCAGCAGGAAGGGTCACAGCTGCATCCCTCATGTTTCCTCTGTTTAACAGAGCACAGTTTCACTGCAGGAGGGACTGATGGGAACAGAGGGTTTCTGTCGCCAAAAAAATAATGGTGTTTTAAACATTGTCTTCATTTGTGCATGGCAAAAGAAACAGATTTTTTTTAGAGACATTAAAAATGCAGAAGGCAGTGAGGAGCTGGTGCCAGAACAGCCCACAGCTGGCAGCCTGGGCATGCCAGCTCCACATTCTAGTCCCTAAGCAGAAAAAAAACAAGGAATCAAAAAATTTAAGAAAACCTCTGTGCTTATATCTTATTTCAGCTGGGGATAGTAAGAAAAAAACTGAGGTGGGGACAGGGCAATCGGCACAGCTTTGCCTTGCTGCTATGAGAAATGGGCCTTGATTTAAGTTCATGCTTAAAAGAGTACATTGGTTTACTTATGACTGAAGATTATGAACAAGCCCAAAAATAAGTGTTCACTTGCAGGATTTCCATGGAAGGACCTCAGCCACAAATCATCATCACAGCTGATCAGGTATCCTTGAGCTGAGTTCTTACAACCTAAGCTGGGCTTATAATGGGGTTCAGTTCCTGATGGGAGAAGTTGTGGAGATGCCTGGGGGTCTCCACTCTTTGCACAGCCCCTGAGCTCCGTGGATGGGCAGGACTCCCTGGGTACTGCTGGGTGGTGAAAAACAGTGGCAGCTCCTGAGAATCATCTTTGTTGTAATGTTAAAAAACAAAGCCCAGCTTTCCTGAGATAGGATTTCTCTTAAAAATCTGCATTTCTAGCTGTGGGGCAGGAATACTTCCTAACCCACTCAGTCCATGGGCAGGGAACAGCTAGCAGGGACTCCCACATCCATAAAACTCACCGGGAGGATGGCTGCGGGTGAGCAAGTGGGTCACTGTCCCAGCAGGTGGGTTCTCTGGAGATCCTGCTCCTGGAGGGGTGATATCCCCATCACTGGCAGGAGGACCAGTGTGCCCCCTGACCCTGCTTGTTGCTGGCACTGCCCTGTGCCTGGCAGGAAGCGATGCCCACTCCCTGCTCCCAGCCAGCATCGTCACCAGCTCCACAGGAGCACCAGGAGTCCTTATCTCTGTGCTTGAACTTCTCTCCTGATGGCTGCTTTCAATGACTAAAAGGAAAGACAAGAAAAAAACATTAGATCCCATCAGCACTGATGTGCAGGCTCAGCTCACTGCAGTAACACCAAGGCCAGGCTCTGAGCTCATTTACTTACACTAGAGAAAAATTCTGCATAATCAAAACACAGACATGAAATTTATTTTTGGATTTGCACCAGTGGAAACTAGATTGGTCTGTGGGACCAAATACCAAAACCCACCTCTGTGCAAAAGACTAATTCAATTCAGCACCCTCAGGATTTTTTTGTGTTAGGAGAAAAAAAATTTGAAAGGAGCAAAAAGAAAGTCTTATATAAATAACTGATGGAAATACTTGCAGTGTAGAGTCCATGGGAGGAGTGTGAAGGTCTCCGGAGCTGACAGCCCAGCACAGCCCATGTGCCCCATTCTGAATGTAAGATGGGAGGGGAGAGGACCCCACAGCTCTCCACTTGGCTGGTGCTTGCTGGACACCTGAGCTCAAATCCCATCACCTCCAGAGAGCTGGCATGAAGCTGGCTGAGAACTGCAGGGCAATCAGGAGGGTCAGCATAACCCATCCAGCCACCATGCAGCAATGGGGACAGAGGAGATCAATGTATGGTGTGGATTATACGGCCCACCCAGATGCCAAAGCACCCCAAGGTGGTGAAATATTTTGGCATTTCTAACATTAATGTCTACCAGAATATGAGAAACAAGATGAAGAAGATTTTGCATGAGTGGTGGTATAGGGAATCAGGGTCTTCAGCTTATGGTACCACCCAGGGCTGTGAGGGTTTCCCTGCATATACCTGCATACCAGTTCACACAAAAAACAGCAGCCACCATCTATGTTACAGTCTCAAGGCTTGGCTGGCACTGCAGCCTCAGATGACCTTCAAAGCCCACAACAACCTTTGAAGTCAAGAGCAAGTCCAAATTTGAAAGGGCAAGGTCTCCGTTTTGTCCATCTTCCTTACAATCAAAATGCAGTCTCTGTCACGTGCATGGCATCCACAGGCAGCAGCTAAAGGCAGTCAGTCTCCACCCAAAAACTCTGATTTTGAAGGTTAAACCTGTTGTGGGCCTCCAAACATTTTCTGTAAGAAAATTGTGTGTTCAAGAGAAACACCTATGGGACACCTCCTCGTTTTCTTGCATGTCTTCTTTGGAGTTACTACACCTGCCACAACAGAGGTGGCAATTTCAGAAGTGGTGTCCTCTATCCATCTGCAATAGCTTCAGTGGGAACTCACCAAAAAATAGAGGGGTAGGTAGGACAGTCTGCATTTCATCCTGGGAGTCTAAGCCCCATGTGGGCCAAGGAGACGAGAGCTATGGTGGAGCAGAGCCCCCAGAGAACCTTTACTGGCAGCCCTCACAGTGGCTGCAATGCCGAGCAGCCACTGCCTCCCAGAGCCCACTGTGAGTGTCCACCTGTCTCATGGGACAAGCTTCTGGTCCTCACCAGCTGGACAAGGGGATGGGAAGTGGCAGGGGACGCTTGCTATGCTCATTTGCAAGCCAATACCCAGCCTGTAATTGTAGCCCACAAGTCCATTTACAGCAGCCCCGAAAAACTTGGCTGTGCTGGAGGGCAGTGCACTGGATTTCTCTCCATCCCCCTCTCACTAAAAGCTTTCAGCTGTGCAGCCCATGCTGACTGGAAAGCCTGTGGCCAGCTTTGCTGCATGGAGAGAGGGCAAGGCAGCCAATGCTTAAAGAAACCCTTAGGGTATGAGGACAGACAGAGGGAAATCTGATTTCTCATGTTGCCAACTCATTTGTCAACAAGGGCTCTGGACAGGCAGGCTAAAATATATAGCATGACACTGCACCAGGCATTTCATTGCCACTTCTTAAAAAGTAACCCTGGAAATGCCAGCAAGCAGTGCCTTCCTTGACTGAATGAGACCAGTTCAAAAGTAAAACACTGCTGTTTGCTTATCTGGTGGTTGTTTGCCCTGCAAATCCACCTCAGAGTGCTCTCTATCTTCTTTTGGCTCTGCAGAGCTGCTGGGAAGAAACCGAAGCAAAACCCTTCCCCTCATTGTGGGCGCCAGCAAACCTGGCTTTGAGTGCAGCCAGGCAGTGGAGGGGCTGAATAAGAAGGTATTATTTACACAGGCTTTTTAGAGTCATCTGGCATTTTCAACTCTGCCCTGCAAGGTATACCAGGTCCTGGTGCAGGGAGGAAAACCTCATGCTAGCATGGGCTCAGCTCCTCAGACCCGTGGGTGCAGAGCATAAGCTATGCTGGAAAATCCAACCCACAGCATGTAGTAGCGAAACCCCAAAAAAATTGTGTTGTTCAGCAAAATAGACATGAAATCTCACATACATCAAGCCTACCAGAAGTGCAAGATAAATCCACAATATCCTCTTTGATTTGCCTGCAGAAATTAAGACTTCCAAGATGACCCTCCTCTGGAGCGGACAGACCAGATCAAACTTCTTCCAAAAAAATCCCCACAGGACCATCTGGCCTTCCCTGATGCATTAAAGGCTTAAAGCAGAGTGGCCCTTTAGCTGAGGTACCGATCTGTCACTAACAATTTCGTCACATCCTAAGCTGCCAACAGGTTTGCATGGTTTAACTCCACATAACCACAGCCACTGAGAAATATTTGACTTCCAGCACAAAACCCTGCCACCCACTGGATTGGTGTTTTCCTTCCCAGTTAAAACGAGCAGTGATGCTCTCCAGACAGGTCGAGGCTAGGAGTTACTTTTTCTTTGCAAGCATAACAAGTCCGTGGCTTGCTGTGAGCCGAGTTATAGAGCTCAGCCAGGACAAACAGATCAAGTTCCAGCTGATTTCTCAAGGCTTTGGGCTTGCCCCTGGCAGCCCAGTTGGATATCTACCTTGTCAGACTCCTGAAAAATCTCTTTTGGGCCAACAATTTTCTGTCTCCATCCCTGACACAGCACAGGCATTACCCTGTTCCAGAGATGGCTGCTACCAAGGCAGCGTTTAGGTGATGCTCACAACTCGACCATGGGTCAGCACAACACCAAAAAGCACAATAATGCAAGTTTTCTGCAGTGACTGTGGTGGCACACAGACATCTTAGGGCAGGGAGGGAGGAGGGATGCATCCTGCTAATGCCAGGAGAGCAGCATCCCGCCACAGGCAGCATTTGTCAGGAGATTGCAGCCAGCCAAGGCACGCCACAAGCTATCCCAGCCCCACTGCTTCCCTGCAGATGGGATTTTTTCCCCTCGCGGGGCAGAAAAATACTTTCTTGACTGGGGAACACAAATTTAATCTAAGTTCGCACAGAAGGAAAGCCAAGAGCAGTTGATTGGATGTCCAGAGCGGCCCTTCACCCGCAGCAGTCCCTCCTCGGGAGGGTGGGCATTCCCTGGGGAGCATTCCCGGTAGAACGGGAATGGAACCGCCCGTGCAGCGGCTGTTTTGCCAGGGCTGGGGCCACCCCGGGAGCATCCCGTGCCGAGCGGAGCGCGCGTGGAGCTAAAGCAGGCTCCTCCCGAGGCCAGGCAGCTACAATTATAAACCCCACATCTGTTAACGTTGCATAATCTTAACATCATCCGAGGCTCGCGGAGGGGAGAAAAAACTCATCTCGACTTAGAGAACCCCTCGCAGGCTGTAGGAAAAGGTTCGGAAGAAAGGCAGGCTGCGCGGGAGAAGAAGCGGGGAGCAGAGCCGGGGCAGCGGTGGCTGGGGGCGGCTCCGGTCCGGCCGGGGCCGGGCTCTGGGCTCTGTTTTGAACGGCTGCTGCGGATGTCGGGATCATGGGTGGAGGCCGGTTAGGAGCCAAGTGAGTTTGTGCGAACAAAAGCTAAAGCCCTAAATCTGGACCGTCCAGGGCTCTCTGGGATTTTCAATTTCCTTCCTTGTTCTTGCTCTGAAAGAAGAAGTTCAAGGCGGGGGGGGGGGTGGGTGGGGGGGAGCAGGGGGAGCTGAAATGGAGCTTAAAAAAAATTCATACTTGAGATGGGTCAGTTGAGCGTAAACACGCTGATAATACTGCCTGGGGAAGGTCCCTCGTGTGCACTGAGTGCGGGAAAAAAATGCAAGAGGTTTTTAACCACATGCAGTCAACCCTGTTGTGCTAATTTTTATATCAATACAAGGAATTATTCCATCTGGATTAAGAAAGGTGGCAAGAGAGGGTGTGTGGGGAAGAGAAAAGGTGCAGAAGCCTTGCCAGAGCCTCTCACCCTTTTGTGGGGGTTGGTTTGGGTGCAGTACCCTATAGACACATTCCCTGGCAGTGCCTTGCTCCGGTGCTTCTGCTCCTCATCCTCTCCCCATTGGGCCCCAGGCAGAGCGGGACAGCAATTCACAGGACCTTCAGTCATTTTAACCAAAACAGGAAGGATTTATGCAGGCAACAAAGGTGCCTAGAGCTTTAATATACCAGCTCAAGAAAAGTGATGAGGGTTTAATGCCAGCAGCAGCCCCTGCAAGCTCTGAATGCCATGGTCCACATGGTTAATGCCCACCTGGCCACTTCCAGCGAGGGGCGCCCATGGGGCTGGGGACATCAGCATGGTCCTCAGACTCTCCAGTGCCACACCACAGCACCTTGCTTGCAGTTATGCTTTATGACACAAAAACACTCTGCACTTCCACATCACCTCCCCTTCAGGACCTGTAAAACCCCAGAGGATGCTAAAGGCCATTTTTGCTTCCTATACTTTTTTTCACCATCCCAGAGCCTGATGCTCGGAGATGCCATTAGGAAAAAAAAAAAGGATCCAATTACTGCTCTTAAAAGCAGTACCCTAAAGCAAGGAAACAGGTTCTCCAAAATAAAGAGTACACAGAAATCTGTGATCCTTTCCAAAAGCACAGGATATATGTAGTGCCCACAACTGGGATAAAACCTGCACAGTGCAGGGAGAGGATATTGTTCTGCTTATCAAGAGGTTTACAGCCTCTTCGTTTTGGTGTCGTAAACATTCCCCTGGGGAAGTGCAGGCTCCCAGATCACCAGCTCAAGCCCATGAAATCCTAAGCTTCTTACTCATTTTTCTTGAGCAATTTGGTTCAATCCACAGATCCCTGAGACCACACGGATCCATGGGGCCACCTGTGCTGCTTGAAAACCACCAGCCCAGGGCTCAGGGCAGCTCCTCAAACCTCTTTTCATAAACTTTTTTTTTAAACAGCTTTTAGCAACTGAATTAAAAAAAAAAAAAAAAAGGTCCTGGTTTATCATCAAGTCTTTGAAAAACACATTTATATAAAATTCCACTTCCAACAGGGATAAGCCATGACTTACCATACTGCTAAAAAAACCATAACCATGCTGAGGCTCCAGTAAAATCTCAATCCATCCATCCATCCATCCATCCAGTGGAGATTGAACCTGCAGTGCCCCAGGCCCTGTGTCCTGATGGCCTTTCTTGAGCAGAAAGCCAAACCCAGCCATAATTTCTTGCCTGACTGCTCATTTATATTCTGCCCTAGAAGCGTCCCTCCAGCATTAATATGGGAAAAGCCCTTGCAGGTTCAGGGCAGAGTGAAGGCAGCACCAGCTGACAGGTCCCAGAAGCACTTAGCAAAGGGATTTCTTCTTACTGTTTTTAGTAAACATCAATAAAACTAAGCCAAAATAAATTTCTCTAACTGCATAGCTCTCTGAGCACTCACACCTCTTCTTCATCCCCTTTCCTGCAACCCTGAAATGCTGAAGTGTCCCCAGCTACCCTGCCTGCACCATAGATCCCAGCATCAGCAAATTCACTTCTAAAACCCCCCAGGCTTTTCTATAATGTCCTAGATAAATATTACAGAAAATATCACCCACATATCACTTCTCCTTCCTTTTTCTGGGTTTTTTTTAAGTTCCCTGGAAGCTTTTCTAGTCAGGAAGGCAACGTTGCCCTCACCAGCACTCATGAGGCCAGAGCAAAAGCCACACAGGGACCCAGCCTGGTGTCATTTTAACTTCTGCTCCCATCCGAGGGCAGTGCTGCTGGAGACTATCAGACGGCTTGGGGAGGAAGTCTCCTGGCAGGACTCCACCAAAGTGGAGTTGCTAGGTCACTGGAACAATAAAAAGGCAAGAAAAAACATCCTGGCTGCAAAAAAGATGGGGGGGAAAAAAAAGGAAAAATCCATGGTGGTATGTACAGTGCTGGTGAAGTGGAAAGAAGCAGGCTGGTGAGGCTGGAGGGAGCAGGACCATGCTGCTGTCAGCTTTGGCAAGCACACAACTTCATTTCTAACATGGCTCTTTCTCCAGACCTCTCACACAAATAGCTCCAGAAACCTGGAATTCGTCTGCAAGGTTTGCAGCTTGTGAAAATCTCACAGGGGTCAATATTTCCAGGGCAGCAAGTTCAGTGCTGTTGTGGAGCCATTCCCCATGCCCTGCCTGTCAGCCGGGCATCACGATCCGCCGGGTGCTTTCAGCAACCAGCAGCTGCCCACGTTCATCTAAACTGGCAAAATAAGAAACCTGCCCCCGAGCAGGGCTGTGTTTTGGTGATAAGGGGTGAGCATCTCTGTGAGGGGCTGAGAACTGCACAGACCTGGGGCTTGGGCTCCCCTGTAAAGGTGCTAGAGGCTTAGAACCTGCAGGATGAAATTTTGCTGTCTGAAAAGTCTAATTTCCGGGCCAGAAGGGAGCATTAGCTCATTCTGTGTGACCTCATGATAACCAAAGCCATTCCATGTAGCTTATTTACTCCCAATATAAGTTCAGTGACTTGTATTTGACTTAAACGGATCTTCCAGGGGAAAAAAATACCCAAACTACTGGTATTTGTAATTACCTGGGTTTTTACTCAAAACCACCAGCTATGGGCTGAAGCACAGATTTTCTGCACAAAACCTCAATGCCTATCAAAAAGTGATGCCAGGGAGTACAAAGCAGATGTGTGGCAAAAGACATCTGCCCCAGGGGCTGAGGAGTCAGCCCTTTGCAGACCCAGGTGAAAACAAGATTGTATTTTCACATCCCACTCTGGAAACAAAACCACAAGTCTCTGCTCCAAAGTGGTCTGAGCCCAGGAGCTGCTTCCCACACCCAGGAAGGGACAATAAATACTGGGAAGATGGAGGAAGGAGTAGGAAAAGGGTGCTGCAATGCTGAGAGGTGAGGCTGGGTGCAGCCAGGGGCTGCCATGAATCCCGTGGGGGCAAGCCATGCTGCTCACTGATGCAGGTGGGCTTTGGTCCAGGTGTTTTGACCAGAGCCTCACTCCAGCAATGTACTTAAGAAGAGCTCCCCAGAGAGCTATTCCCCGTGCTGAACATTAAGCACATGCCAAAGAGCTTTGCTGGCTGGCGGTCACACCAGGGATGATGACCAGCCTGGGAACTGAGCACCTTCTCAAGGACACTGTGGGGATGAGAAGGATAAAGAGCCCTCTTGGATGCAGGAAAATCATCAGACTGTCAAGTGGTAGATGCCATTTGGTGACATTCAGATACAAGGCTCAGTGGATTCTTCCCTCCATGTAGACCAGCAAAATGCCACCCCATCCCAGGGGAAAATTGAAGGTAGCCCAAGCCTGACACCCAGCTGAAGGTAGGATGCAGGGCATGATGTCATGGCAGCAGGAACCATGGATGCTCTCGTGGCTCCTACCCTTCAGCAAGGGGCAGTGAGACTTGTGAAGGGATGGAAAAAAAGGCAAAAAAAATTAAGCAGCTTAAAGAGAAATGAATCCCCAGAAGAGATAGGGGCCCCCACCTCCCTTCCCCCATCTGCTGCGAAAGGATGATGATCTAAATCGCATTTCCTAGATGACACCGCGCCGATCTGCGGCCGGAAGCAGCGGTGGCAGCGCTCAGGATGGCGCCGGACCTCTTCTTCCAGGGGATGAGCCAGGTCTCTCCCCGCTGGCACTGGCAGGCCGGTCACCGCTGACAGGAGCAGCACTGCCCGGGGGCGGCTGGAACAGAGGTCCCGCCCGACACCCGCCACTCTGCCACTGCCTCTGCAGTCACACGTTTCCTTTCTGAGAACGGGGGGGAGGGATTTACCACTTCCACTGCCTTTCTGCACACGTTTCGGGGAGGTTGAAAAATAGACACCTTCTTTCAGATGTGGCCAGCAGTGGGAATGGCTGCTGGAGAAGGGCAGGGCTGGGCTGTCACCCTCTGAGCTGTCACTGAGGGTTCAGAGGGAGTTGTGGTCAGGTCACATCCTACCTCGATGTATGCGGGCATGGGGTGGTGAGCAAGGCAGCGCAGCAGATTGAGAGGACAGAAATCTGTGCCCAAAACCCACCTGCCCACACAAAGACACAGATTACCCAGCACAGAGCTACCACACATGAATTGTCTTGGCACGTCCGTGCCATCGAGTGACCACCAACTTCAGTCTTAACCCAGCGTGTGACACAGCTTATCCAACACCCTACAATCTCCAGATGTACCAGCACTTTGCAGGACAGGATTATAAGGATCTCTTACCGCATGTGGGGGACTGTCCTCAGAGGCCACAAAATTGCTGTTACTCCCATTCCCCAATTTAAAAGCCTCCTGGTTCATTTAGCTTTCTTCATGCATCATATTTGCTACCTGTTCCTAAGAAGAGACTGCATGATTTTCTGCATTCTCTGATTATGTTTCCCTCCTAAGAAACATCCTTTTAAAGGGCTTTTATCTGCAGGGTTGTCTGACTGTCTAATACTCCATCCCCATTCTGCATTTGCTGAAAGAGCTGATAATGTCCTAAAAAGAATTAACATTCAGATGTTAGTCCTGTAACCAAATCTGAATCAAACAATGATAACTGTTCAAATGTCTAAAGCTACTCAGGGGTATTTTCATTTAAGCCCTACCAAGCTTGTACCAGTGGTGAGGAGGTTTCTAAAGATGCCTTTGTGAGCACCAGCCACTGAAACCCTTCTCCTTGTCCCTCCAGACACAGATACAATTATACCCAGCTCCAGCACAAAGATAAAGGCTGAATTACAAGAGCAGCATTATGCTCCACAATCAGGGTCCTTGATTCCAATTGACAAGGAGCACAAATCATGCGCAGTTGGTCTGCGGATGCTTCCACTCCTGGAAATCATTCCCATGACAGGATAGAAATTAGTTCAATAGACAGGGTTACCTTTTGCGCTTCCTCCCCAAATTGCTAAATTACCTTGTCAGTTTGTGAGATCTTACAAGTAATGCAGGGTCAAACCTGGCCAACACTTGTCTGGGATACTTCTTTGCAGAAGGTTTAACTACCAGCTGCTACAGTTTCCCTGATAAGAAGGTGTTTTCTTACCTATAGTGGCATGGATGTAGCAGGACAGTAATTCAGAGAGGAGTGAAACCCTTCTCATTTTGAAAAAAGTGGTATATTTATCTACCATTCTGGGTGATCCTGCAAGGGGAGATATATCAAGATCCCTTGGGAAGTGCCTTGAGATCCCTTACAGAACTGCCTTTTGCTTATATAGAGCACTCAAAACCAAAGCCAAATGGAAAACCCCTCAAATATCCAAACTCCCACATCAGCCCCCCCCAATTTATGCATACTCCAGAAAGTGCTGTCCTCCCTCCAAAATAGATCCTGACACCCTGGGTGGGTGGGCAGCAGCACCCTCCTGCTAGGCTATCAGAGAAGGTATCCTTTGGATAATACATTGAAGCCAAACTTAGTGTGATTCATCCCCGCTTCAGCAAAGTTCACCAGAGCGTGACGTTTCACATCAGTCCTCAGGGCTTAAGAGATTTTCCACAAGAGGAAGGGTGTTAACACCAGCATCCTAACAAGCAGTGATGTGAATAATTGTGCTCCACAGATCTAAATTCCTCTTGTCACTCCAGATGCAAAAGTGCCTTTTAGCATGCTCTTCAAGGAAAAAGAGAGCCCTCTATTGCTACCAGTAACCAAAGAAGCCTGTCCATCAGTCCAAAATGCCTGCACAGGGTTTCTTCCGTGCTCTGGAGATCTCACAGGAATCCAAGGGTGGTTCTGGTAGCAGAAATTACCACAGTGTCTGCCTGGTTATAGAGGCGAGAGGTCAGATCATGTAACAGCCTTCAAAACCTCTGCCACCACAGCATGCTGAAAAATGCTGAGAAAAACGCCCTAAATGTGTGTGTGCAGTGTCTTCTGGGAAATGCAGCCTGGGCTGTGCCCCTGGGACAACAGCTAACCCTGCTGACTTAACCCGTTGTGCACAGTTTGCATGCCTTTCTATCAAATCACTTAAAATTCCTCCTCACTCCTTTCCCACTGACTTCATCTCAGAGTTAAAAAGAAAAAGGTTATTTTCTCCCAAACTTCAGTGGCAAGAGCCTTGTTGCCATCAAACCACCGTGTAAAAGGTTCCTCAAACATCTCCATGTTTGCCTTGGCAAAAGAACTGTAAAGGTCATGGCACTTCAGAGGACTTTTTCCAAGCACCACATTGGAAGCCCAGGATGAGGTGTCCACACTGCAAGGCAAAGGGAAGGACCTGCAGCATTTGGTGACAGTGCAAGTGACATGATCACCCTCAGCCAGACCACAGTCAGAATGCTGCAGAAGACATTTTAAAAGTCCTCCCAGCTTCATGGCCATGCAAAGAGTGGCAAGGCAGATGGAGCTTGTTTGTCCCAGTGGAGAGTCAATCCACCAAGCTCAAGGTGCTTGCACGAGGTATTCGGAGAGCTGGACAGAGAGCAACTGGGTTTGCCCTCGGCGTTCCTGCTGTGTTCCCTCTCTTCCCCTAGCAAAGCAGGGCAGTGCAGAGGGTTGCACTGCTCCTGCAGATGCAGTGGCAGAGCCCTGCCAAGCAGGGGTGTCTGAAACAACCCTTCTGTCTGGACATAAAAGCTTCTGGAGACCAGCTTTGAGCTAGTGGTATTTTTAAATACACTCAACCTGGGCTTCTTCTGTGACTCCTGGATTTGCAGCTAATGTTTTCCAGGCTTTTTTATCTACCACCTCAACAGCCAGACACTCTTTTTCTACCCCTCTAAGTGATTCTCCTGTAATGACAACTCCAGGAGTTGGGGTTTTAAGGAAAGGCAGCCAAATCTTAGGAGGCTCTTGACACAGATCCTGACTTTTGGCAGCAGTGCTCCCTCGCCCACAGCTGAGATGCTGACTGCAGCTTGGGAGATGCTTAAGTAACCAACTGCAAACCTATTTATCGAATGACTCCAAGTCAAGGGCACAGCAGATGCAAAAGCAGATATAACCCTCCTCAACAGCCCTGCCTGCACAGAGGACAGGCAACTGGAAATAGCTCCATCCAAAGCCACAGAAGGATGGGGCAAGCAGCACGGGAGCAGCAACAGTTTGTAGGTTATTACACCCTGTTTATGCATTTCGGGCACTTTTTAAATAATATTTTTATATCTCATGCATTTATACTGGTTTCTGAAGGGATGAAGCTCCTGAGACAGATTTGTTTGTTCTCATACATTAAAACAAATTAGCCTGGAAGGCAGAGACCTCCAAGACAGCAGGTTCCTACAGGTTTTGTGAAGACCAGCACTTTAGTAGAGAAGGCTCCAGTGAGTGTCCAGCTTGGGGAGCTGCACCCAGACCAAGGGGGATCCCCATGGCTCGGTCCATGCCCTGGCCCTGGGACCTGCACACACTCAGCACTCACAGAGCCCAAGATGAGCCACAGCACACACTAATGCCACCCATCCTGTGGCAAGCAGAAAAGAACAAACCACAGGTATTACTCACAGAGTAACTTTCTCAAATATCTCTCTCTTCCATGGGCTTGTCCATACACTGACAACTCTAAAAACAAGCCTCTTTCTCCCCTGGTTTTATACAGCCAGGCTTTTGACCCCAGTGAGTGGAAACCTTACATCATTTTACCTTCCTGCAGCTGATCCCTGTGCTCAGCCTGGCTGTACCTGTCCCTTGTCCAAGTCTTCATGACCATAGTGGCCATCACCCTCTCCAGCACCCAGCCAAGACAAAAAACAAAGTAACAGTAAATGAGGGATATAACCCAAGGTCCTAAAATCTGTATTATATACCTCACAGTATTCAGTTCCTACAAGAGGTCGTCATTTTACATAGGAACGGGTTCCTATCCCCTTTTTCCTCAGTTCTCTCCAGAGCACTTCAGTAAACCAGGTCTGGCAGCAGCGTTCCTACAGCACAGGCAACAGCTACACTAACAGCTTGGAGGAGCTGAAGTTTACAGAGCTTCCTTTACTCAAGGGAACTGCATTTTTCTAAGATTATATTATTACTTGGGCTGGTCGCTCAGTAATGCAACATCATTTCCCTTTTGGGTGGGAAAATTCTCTCCTTGTCCTCAGATGTGAATGATTTCAGCCTGAAAGGATGAATGCGGACTCTGCGTGAACTGTGCCCCTTGCTGAAGCAGCAGGATGTTATATATAACAGCTGGGCATTAAAAAATATATGATGATGGGTGCACACACATCAGCTGCATGTATGCAGAAAATGGTGAGAGAGACAAGGTGCCAGATGTGACAAAACCATTTTCTCCTGAGAGGCACCCACAGACTTCATTCTTTCACCACGCCTGTGCTTGTAGCCCTCTTGCATCTCCTCTGGATGAATATCCCAGCAAATGAACCTCTCATATTTACAGAAACAGCAAATTACAATGCGAATGTTGCAAAAACTGCTCAAAGAAATAAAAATTTGAATTTGTAATCAGGTCTGCTGCCACTGAAAATTGGATTCTGCCTTCTGTGTTCAGCCATTCAGGAAAGAGAAAAAACCTATTGTATGACCTACATCTTCAATTGAATGTAAATAACAGGGCCTGTGGTTGGGGTATTCAGGCCTCGTGACAAGCTTGCCCACAAGCTACAGACTATGGATTCTGTATTGAGCATTTTCAAAGGAATATTCCCATCTACCAACCTTTGATTTGCTTGGACCTTCTGACACTCTGGCTGTGTCAGAGTGCTGCTTTGCACCACTTAAACAGCAGAAGAATACCAGAGCAGGTGCCAGGATCTGGCCCTGCCTCTTCCCAGAGGAGCTCTGTGGACATCCAAGAGGATCAGCCCAGGTTTCAGCAGTGCTGTTGGTCTGCCTAGAAATATCCTGGCACCCCCAGAGACTCCTCACCCCTCCATACCAGAGAAACCCTTTTGAAACTATGTGAGGAAGGAAAGCCAGAATCCAGAGGGTTTACACTGACTATCTGCAATCTATCCAGCTCCAGACCATTTCTCTGGGGTATTTCAGGGGTTGCAGCCCTGCCTGGAGCACCCCAGCTGGCTGGAACAGCACAGATAGAGGCAGAAAGACAGTATTTCTGTGCTGCAAAAAGTCAGCAGGCTCAGCCACAGCTGGACCTTGCCACTCTGCAGCTATCCTTATTTTGCAAATAGCACACAGCTCCCATTGATGGGGAGCCCACAGTGCCAGCCAGGAGGTTCCTCTGGCAGCAACTCCCAAAGTGCTGAGGACATTGGTGGTGCCTTAATCTTTACACCACAGGACTGAAACCCTATCGCTGTACTGACAGGTTTTATTGGCTTGATTAGCTTGTTATTTGAAATAGTTCTGTATTCTGTTGGGGTTATTTTATTAGCATGGATGAATGCTTCATTAAAACCAACACAACCAGACTGATGCTACAAAGTTTCATGTTTTACATTTTGAGTGAACAGCTATGGTCAGCAGCATCCATTCATTTTCACTGTGACCACCAAAACTAACAGCCTTTCTAACCTGGCATCATAACTCCTCTGCTAAATGAGCAAAATCCTCTGCCACCTCCGAGAGATGTGATGGCGAGGGAGCTGTCAGTCTCAGCAGCTCTGGAATGCTCCCTGCAGATGAGCAGGATGGGGAGAATGGAGGGAGGCTGGAGCACACACAACAGCTTGAGAGTTCAGTCATGGAGAGTTTCTGACTGGCAGCCCAAAAATTGGTATCTGTAAGAGCAGGACTCCACTCCTTTGTTTAGTCCTCGAAACACATCAGTATCTGCAACTCCTGATACTGAAAAGAGTATTTGCTAAGGAATGCACCCATGCACCAGCAAGGCTGGCACCAGCCCCTGCAAACATGGCAGCAACAGCCCATCTCCCTCGTCCCCCCAGCCACGAGAAAAACATAAATCAAGTTAAATTATCCCTCCGAAGTGGTGGCTGCTGGAGCAGAACATGCTGCCAGCACCTGCTGAATGGGCACAGGCTGGCACTGGTGGTCTGGTACTGGGAAATCAGACTTTGTGGAGAGCCCAGCAATGGGCTTCAGCTATGGCAGCTCTGCCCTTCCCACTGCCCTGCTCACACCTCCGCACGCACGGTCACTGTGCACGGTGCTGTCAATCAATACACATCACTGTGTGCTCCCTGCCAGCCAGGTCACACAATTACCTCTCAGACTGTACTCATTTAGCACTTGAATATCACCTAAAGTGCTTCCACAAATTGATGCAAACCCAGCTGCTCCTTGGATGACCCCTGATACCTTCCAGGGTTTGAGATGGGGAACAGGCAGGAAAGCTGATCTCAAATCTTCCTCCTTTTCTTCCTTCTCTTTTCTTTTTTGCTTTAAATTATGTACCCCAAAGGAGCAGAGCTAGATCCATACAACCCCGGGGAGCTCATGTTCCCAGCACACCAACCAAATCCACTTAGAGCTCACAGAGGAGCAGCAAAGATGCCCGAGACAGGAAAACCCTGCAGCCTTTTGACAGAGGCATGGGAGGCAATCCTTCTTTGTTCCTGCACCACCCACAGTCACCTGAAATTGCATCAAAGCTAGAGAGCAGCATCTTACACCTCTCTGCATCAGTGTGGCTGCAGGGAGAGCTGGGCTTCTGCCCCCAGGAGCCACAAAATACCTACTGCAAAATGTGAGGCAGGTTTGGAGGCAAAACCATACCTTTGTGCAAACAAATATCCTCAGCATCTTCTTCCCTTGCTCCTAACTTTGCTTCTTCCTCACACAGAAAGTTTCAGACAGAAAGTTAAAATACACATTAAAAAGTACTGACTGTTTACCCCTTCTAAGAGTTTTGGAAAGTTTCTCTCAGCAGCCAACTTAAATCTCTGCTGCGACTAAAGCTAGTTCCTTCTCAGGTGATTTCACCTGAGATTTCATTGCCAGGGCTCCCACCAGAAAAGCCACATAGAAAGGTGGCACCTGCCATGGGAGAGAGGGAGCAGGGACAGAAGGACAGACACAGATGGCAGAAAAGCAGATCAGCTTCTCAGGGAAAGCCCATTGCCAGCACCTCCGTGCTGTGCTGGGCGCCGTGGCAGGGCACCTGTGTGGGTAGAAGTAGCAGGAAAAGGGACATGGCAGGAACAGGGAGACTCCAGCCATAGTGACTTTGTCAGGGGCTCAGTGTTACCTCTGCTGTCCCTGTGGTGTCACTGGAATCATTCCCCTTTCACAGATGGGAAACCTGAAATACCAAGACCTGCAGGAGGACAGAGCTTGTAAACCAAACCCTGACCTGACCCAGGCTGGTGGCAGACAGTGCCCTTCAGCTCACTCAGTGCCCTTGTGAAGTAGCTGCCAGAAGAGATTTCATGGAGGGATTTGATAATGCTTTAACTTTACTGTCACCAGCTTTCTTGCTTCCTACTTCACCTATTTTTTTTCCCTGTGTTACTCTCCTTGGGTTCAGACCGTATTTTAAACACGGGCTAGAGCCATCTGTGCTCATCTCTCCGGCAGACAAGCCCACAGAGGGTCTGGCAGGGAGGGTGGCAGATGCCGGCTGAGGCACAAGCCGGCCAGGAAGGCAGTGAGGCTGCGAGGGCAGCCCTGCTCCCTTGTCCCACGCTTTGTGAGAGATTCAAAAGCCCCATTTCTACACCCACCGCCTCACCATCTGCTCACTAAGCCCTGCCTGAGAAAGGGCTTTTGCCGCCCAGCCTCAGACTGCTGCAAAGGGAGATGTAATCTTCATTTCCTGGTAGTGCCAGGGTGATGGGTTTACAAGAAATGATCCCCCCACTTCAAGCAAGTGTTTTCAAAGGTGTGAAATGCCTCCGAGGGGCGGGAGCAGTGGCGACACAGACAGGGATTTCTCAGGAGTCTGCAACTCAACCTGGGAGTGATTCAGGAGATCCCCCCATACACAGGAGGTGTATGCTCCTGTAACACCAGACAATTCCTTTGACTGACAGGCATAGAGCTGGAGCTAACAGCGAGTGAATCGCAGCTGTCAGGACCCAGTGTAATTCATGACGCCGTTTGCTGGGGAGCGAGATACTGCTGGGCTATTTATCACTCCACGATGCATCCCCTGCTCCTTCTGGCTGTGGCTGACATCATTCACAAGCACCTGTAGCTGCTGAGCACCGGCTGCACGGAGCAAAGCCTTCTCCGCTGAGCCGGGCAGCCAGGCACTGGTGGCCTGACAAATGGCTTTTCCAGCATGTGGACAGATAGTTCGAGCTTTTCAGACTCTTAACAAAGGAAATGCATTCCTCTACTGACTCTCAGGAGTCATCAAGGTCACAGGAAAAGATGCCAGACTGAAAGCTGAGATGAAATTATTTTTTTTTTCTGTCCACTGAGGTATTTGCACAGCTTTCATCAAATAATAGGTGAGCGGTTAGTTGGCAAGTTGCAGATTTTATCTTCATAAGGTTGGTAGCAGTTAAGACAGCATTATTCTCTCCCAGTTTGGAGGGCAAACCGATACTTGGAGTGCCACAAAGAAGTAGCTGAGCTGGGAACAGACCCAAATCTCCTTCATTTTCATGCAGTATCCTAGTCACAAAGCTGCTCTCACAAGCACTGCTAGTTAGGAGCTTTCTAATCCACTGCAGGCTACATTCCAGCTGATATCCCCAGCTGTACATTTGGTCTAGTGTGGATACATCCTACAAAGGCACGCTTTGGGTTTGTGAAGAAAACTAAAATGTTATAAATGTAGTTTTGTCACATCTCCTGAAATTTTACATCTCCATGCAACTAAACTTAACCCCAAGTTCCAAAGCACGATACTCTCTCCACATCAGAAATTAAAAGATAAGATTTGACAGCCCAGCTCAGGCAGGCAATGAATCCTAAAACCCACTTAAAACCTACGCAGGACTAATTTGACATATTGGATTCCTTATACCACCTGCAGACACCCAGTGCTTTCCAAACTCATTGAGAATTAGTCATCCTTAGAGCTATGTGCCTTCTTTGGTGAGTAAGTGAGCCAGTTTACTAAATGACACTTGAAACGTCCCTGCTTGTTCTGGGAAAAATAAGGTTTATCCTGTGCTGAAACCAAATTCAGCACAATCTGTAAAGCATGAAACTAGGCATTGCTCGTGATAATAGCACTGTAGATGTGGCATGCAAGGAAAAATTTGACTTTACATGTGACTAATCTGACAGTCTGTAGGCGACGTAGAAAAAGAGGGTATTTATAGAGAGCTGATAGCATCTGTCTCCACACCTGATAGAGGTCAGTACCTAAGGTGAGATGAGAGCATTTCTGGAGACAAGCGGACCCAGACCCAGACCCAGACGACCACCTACAGGAGCCCCCAATCTCCCACCTGGATGGGTAGACACATGTGGACAGTACTCCTGGTGCCCCCCAAACCTTTCCCAAGTTCCCCTGTGAAGTTTCCACCGCTCACCTTCCAGTCGGCCCACACAGCTACAACGTGTTTACACTTTCCCACCCACCATTCCCATCCCAAACCTTCACCCACTGAAGCAGTTGCCTGTAGCACGATGAGCTGGGCAAGGTTAAAAAAGGAAAGGAATTGTGGGGGGAGTGTTACACTTATCACCTGAGTCAGCTCTGGGTGATGTCGGGATGCTCAGCAACCCACAGTCGCGATGCTGTGGGGAGCGCGCGGGGTCCCGCGCCACGAGAGACCCGCACGGTGTGGACCCCGCGCACTCCCCGCCGCACCACAAGCGCTGCCGGGACGCAGTCCCGTCCCTACCCTTATCCCCATCCCCATCGCGGGGCACTCACCCGGGCTGCCGCCGTGTCCCGCGGCGGGAAGCGAGGAAGGGCGGCCGAGACGGTTTCGGGACGGAGGAGGAGGAGGGGGAGGTGGAGGAAGACGCCGTGGGGAAGCAAGGGGCAGCGACCCGGCCGGTGGGACCGGGACCAGCCCCAAGCCCAGCAGCAGCAGCAGGGTGCAGGCTGCCGGCATG